>JASGYR010000122.1:0-173745 GCA_030068185.1 Colletes collaris | reverse complement strand
CCCCCAGGTTGTGCAGACCCGGCCCAAAGACCCGACCATCCTCTCCGCAACCGGGGGGACCAGGCAGCGGAAATGCTCCCTCGAAGCGCCAGGGTTATCGAGGATCAGCCCCAGATAACTCATCTGGGGCTTCACCTCGATATTAGACTCACCCACACGGATCAGAGGGTAAGCGGAACCTGCCGAGGTGAATGGAACGCTATCACCTCGGTCTTATGGACCGCCACCGTCATCCCCATCCCTCTGATCCGGTCGACGACGCGTTGCGCCCCCTCCTCCGCGAGACACTTGGCCCGCCTTCAGTGCGCCCCGATGGCCAACACCACTATGTCACCCCCTCAGGGGCTGTGTCCGGCAATCGTCGGTCGCAGTACGGGGCGTAGCGACCCCCGAGGTACCTGAAGCTAATCGATTACACCGTAAGCCTCCTGTTGGTCGTCGTGACGACCCATTCACAATTCCTTTTTTGGTTTTGTGAATGATACGTGACGGCAGGAGAAACGGGGGCCTTGGCTTAACCGCCTGGGCCAAGAGTATGGCGACTCTATAAAATCGCCCTCCAATCCTAAGCTATGGTGCGCGGCGATGGGATGCATGGTTGGGGGAGAAGGCCCAATCCCAAGCGACCACCTCTGGGGCACCTGCCGAACCCCCGGAGTATTAGGCTTACCCGGGTAAGGCGGCTCTGCCCGGGTGGACCTTTATTTCCGACCTACACGTGGGATTCATACATGGATTTTCAAAATAAAACGGGGTTGGGACGGGTTATATTGGAGGGGAAGGACGAAGACGGTGTTGGGGCTAGGGTGACGGCGATCGCGCCTCACCCAGCGCCTGGCCCGTTTTTCGTGGAAGGTGGAGTGAGGACGATTGACTGCGTCAGCCCTGTCCTTCTCCTCCACGAGGAGCCACATAGGCTCAAAGAGGAAGCGGACGGGGCAGGCCGTCGATTTGAGTGGACCGGGCGATGAACCCGGTCGTGATAGTGAGTTGCCTCAGGACGAGGTGTAACCGAGGAGATATCCGAGAGGATCTCCTCGTCCCTGAGGCGGGTGGAGAAGCAGGCCGCGGCCGGCTCCTTGAAGGGGCAGAAGCCCTGCGGGGCAGACCCCCGTCGGGTCGCGGCCCAGAGGATGCGGGAAGCGACACAGGAATTGTGTGGGCGAAAGGCCCGGCTGCAGCTCCTGGTGGAGGAGGCGCGACGGGGGAGGATGAGGGCAGAGGCGCGCTGGAACAGCGCAGCCCTCCCTCCTATCCTCCCTCCTCCTCCACCTCCAATTACCACGACCCACGGTCGTGGAAAAAAGGCGGAGTGAGGGAGTGGCGGTATTGCGGGGACTTTCCACCTGCACTCCGCTTCCGCGCAGAAAGCCTCCCCATTCTCCTCAGAGGACGAACTTCGGAGGAGTGATCGTGAACATGATCGACGGCAAGCTGGCCGCCTTCCGGGAGGAGCTCCTCTACGGAGGTGTGGTCGGCGGGAACGCGGTTCCTCCTCGACCAAGGTCGGTTCGGGCGGGGAAGGCGAAGGTTGGGGGCGGGGAAGGCTCCACCCACTGTGGTTGCTACGGTGCCGCGGGACGCGGCTCTCAGGGGTAGTTTACCCGCGGCCCCGGTGCGCGCGTCCTCCGCGGCACCATCCTGGGCAAGGAGGAGTGTCGTGGAGCGAGGTGGGTAGGGCGGAAGGCAAAGAGGGCGGCGAGGAAGGCCTCTCGCAGCCGCGACCTGCTACCTCGCCGCCTGCGGCCATGGGGAGCGCCGCGACAGCAGCGACCAGGGCGCCTCCCAAAACGCAGCAGCAGTGAGCGCTGACCGTTCCTCAGGGGGGCGACCTGATTGCGGGGGCGATGCAGCTCGCCAGGGATAATATATCCCTGGAGGAGCTCGGCATCGCTTCCGTGAGGGCGAAGAGGCCGCACCGGGGGTCTCCCGCTGGAGATCCCGGGTCCAGAGTGGGCGGCGAGAAGGCGGACTGACTCGCCCAGAGGCTCCAGGAGCAGCTGGCGGAGCGGCGTCCGAGTCGTCCGGCCCACGAAGCGCACAGAGATGCGCATATGTGTGTTGGACGGCTCGGTCACCGCGCAGGAGGTGCCCTGTGCCCTAGCGAGGGCGGGTGATTGCCCCGAGGGAGACGTGCGGGTCGGAGAAATCCGCAGATCTCCTTCCGGCCTGGGGTCGGTGTGGGCCCGGTGTCCCCTCTCCGCCCGAAAGGTGGCGGAATCCGGGAGGGTATTGCGTGGTGGGCTCTTCTGGCGCGAGTGGAGATACTCGCACCGCGCCCACTCCAGTGTCACCGCTGCCTCGAGCTGGGGCACGTGAGGCAGTGGTGCACCTCGCAGGTGGACTGCAGCGGTCAGTGTTACCGCTGGGTGGGCGAATGACCACCGCGCGAGCCAGTGTCGGTTTCACTGCCTGGGCTATGTGCGGACATGGGGAGGCTGAAGCCGATCACAGGTGGGGAGCAAAGGTGCTCTCCCTCCCGGAAGGTGAAGAAGGGGCCCACCCCGGGTCAAGCACCGCGGTTAGCTGGCAGCGTCCACCATGGAGCTGGACGGTGCCACAGGACGGACAGCCGGGAGGAGGCTGGACGGCCGCGTTAAATAACGGCGCCCTGTTTTCTCCTCCAGGCCAATCTCCACCACTGCCGCGCGGCACAGGACATGATGTCCCAAGTCCTCGCGGGAGTGGGGCTGGCCTGGCGGTCGCCGCCGAGCCGTACTGGCGCCGGATCACCCACATTGCGGGCGACGCGGACGGTTTGGGTGGCGACAGTATAGGAGGTGGCGACGGGTCCCCGCCGTTCTCCATCTCTGGAGCGCGGTCGGGGTTTCGTCGCCGTGGACTGGGGGCCAGTCGCCGTAGTGGGGTGCTACATCTCGCCCCGCAGCGGTCACGCCGCGTTCGAGCTGTACTGGCCGAGGTCGCGGCATGCGCAGCGGTGCGCGGCCCGGCCGGTGCTAGTCCTGGGGACTCAACGCTGCCGGTGTTTGGGACTTCTAGGACCACCGTTCGCGGCGGATCCTGGGCGATTGGGCGGCGGGGGGCCTCGACCTTCGGTTACTGAACCGGGGTCGGCGCACACGTGCGTGCGGCGATATGGGGGTCTATCGGATGTTGATTCGCGACCCCCAACGCCGTGCGCATGGTGTCGGTTACAGGTGGCCCCGAAGGCAGAGACACTCCGATCACCGGTATATCCGGAGCCGGAGGTCTCGCTGCCGGGCTGCGTCCCGGCACCGCCGCCCGGATGGCATCCTACCGAGCCGCAGGGCGCTTCTCGGCGCCTGGACAAGGACGCCCTGATGGCAGCTGCCCTCGTTGTAATCCCCGCGGCCGCAGGTGGCGCCGGAGTTGCCAAGCATGGAGGAGGAGGCTGCCCGGCTCGGGGTACCAGTCGCAACCATTTGCGACGCGTCGATGCCCGGGTCGGGCGAGCCTGCCGGGCGGTGTACTGGTGGTCGGCCGCGATCGCGGAATTGGTGGTCGCGAGTGTCTCGCGCCTGACGCCAGTATTTTCGCCCGCGCGCGCCGTCGTTCACGACCGGACGATGGCGTGGCGCGAGCGAGGGCAGATGACCTGTATGAGGCATACCGGATGGCGCGGGTTGCTCTGTAGGTCGCCATCAAACGGGCCAAGGCCCAGGCATGAAGGATCTCCTCCAGACAATCGATGACGATCCTGGGGGCGCCCGTACAGGGTGGTGCTGAAGAAGCCTGCTGTGGGCGCCTCCCCGTCACCGAGGGTCTTGACTCCCGGCTGCTGGAGTGACGGGTCAAATACTTTTCCCACTGGGCGAGGGGACCAATATCCTCCGGCGGAGGCGGCAGTCCCAAGGGAGTGCGGGCGGGCCGAACTGGGGTCACTCAGGGGAGCTGGCCGCGGCTATCAGACGGCTCGGGGCGCGTAACACGGCCCCGGGGCCGGGATGGTGTGCCCGGCCGGGTTTGGGTCTTGACCCAGGCGTCCTGGGGCTTAGGGACCTCAGGCGGTTGTTCGACCGATGCCTGAGGGACGGGCGCGATTCCCCCAAAGTGCTGGAAAGTGGCGAGGATGGTCCTCCTCCGGAAGCGAGTGGTCGGCCCGCGGAGTCTCCCTCCGCATACCGGCCCATCTGTCTCCCTCGACGAGGTGGGCAAGCTCTTCGAGCGGGTGATTGCTGCCCGCCTCGTCGAGCACCTGGCGCGGGTGCTCCTCGGCCTGCCGACTGACCAGCATACGGTTTCCGGGAGGGTCGATCGACCATCGACGCGATAGGTCGTGTCAGGGCCCTCTCGGAGTCGGCCGTCTCCGGAGGGTGGCTTTGGCAATATCCTGGATATTGCCAACGCCTTTAACACTCTGCCCTGGGAGGAGATAAGGAGGTGGCCTGAATATCATCGGGTCCCCCTGTCTCGGGGGCGGTCATCGGGGATTATCTCCGCGGCAGGTGGATCGAGTATCCGAGCCGGGATTTACGGGCATATGCGTGAGGGAGGTGTACTGCGGTGGTCTCCGCAGCAGGGTCGGTCCTCGGGCCACTCCCGTGTGAACATCGCGCGTTTGACGCACGGGTGTTGCGGGCCGATCTTACCCTGACGGCGTCAGCGCCGTGCGGCGCAGATGATGCCACACTGGTGCTGGCCGTCGGGGCGCACTTGGGAGGGGCCAAGATGTCTCGCGGAGGAGGGGCGCAACGCGTCGTCGACCGGATCAGAGGGATGGGGATGACGGTGCTAGGTCCATAAGACCTGAGGTGATAGCGTTCCATTCACCCTCGGCAGGATCTGCCCTGTCTGATCTCGCGTGGGTGAGGCTAATATCGAGGTGAAGCTTCCCAGATGAGGTATCTGGGGTTGATCCTCGATAGCCACTGGCGCTTCGAGGAGCATTTCCGCTGCCTGGTCCCCGGCTGGAGAGGATGCATATCGGGGCTTTGGGGCCGGATTCTGCCCTAACCTGGGGCCCGGCGGGTCGAGTTCGCCAGGCCTCTATGTGGCAATGGTTCAGTCGGTGGTCCCATACGGGGCTCCCCGTCTGGGCGGACGACCTGGCGGCCTCCCGGCGCGGCATGACTATGCTGCGTCGGGTGCAGAGGCGGATGGCTCTAGTGGTCGTCCGCGGGTACCGGACCGTCACATGAGGCGGCGACGTTTCTTGCGGGATGCCGCCCATGGATCTCCTCGCGGGGGCGCACGCTATGTTGTAGCGCCCCCGCGTCGACCGGCGCGCGGGGGTGGGGGCGGTCCCGGGTGTGCAGTGAACCTGGTTGGGGCGAGTTGAAGCGCCAGGCCCGGCAGTCCGTGGTGCACGCGTGGCAAGAGCGGTTGGCTCTGCCTACACGCGGGGCACCCGGACAGTCGGGCTGTTCGGCCACCCCATGTGAGTGGCTGACACGAGGCCATGGAAGCCTCACTAGCAGGATGGCACAGGTGTTCTCGGGGCATGGCAGCTCGGGAGATACCTGGTGCCGGATAGGAAGGAGCCGACGGCGCGTTGCTGCCATTGTGGACGCTGGAGCAGGACACGGCGGAATATCATACCCTCTAGGCATATGCGCTGCATGGGAGGGTGAACGCCGTGTCCTGATCGGCGTCATCGGTGGGTGGGATGTCCTTCGCTGGCGGGCATGGTGCGCTGCCATGCTCGGCAGCGAGGAGAGGTGAGGGAGTCGTGGCCTCCTTTCTGCGAAATCGTAATGTTGCAGAAGGAGAGCACCGCGGGAAGGAGCGCGAGCGTCAGCGGCGTGCTGAGGCTCGCGCTCACGCTTTGGTGCGGCGAGAGAGCGTCGCCCGGGCGTCAGGCGACGCGGGCGGCCTCCGGCGTGGCGCATGACCCAGGGGCTGGGAGTGGGGTCCTGATAGGAGCCTCCGCCTCCCCGCCAGGCGGGGTAGGGTCGGACCGGATGGGTTGGCAGTGCGCGCTCGTCGTCCCGGGTCCGGCGCACGGAGCGGCACTCCTCGGTGGCCTGGTGCGGCCGTTAGCCGCCGGCCACCGAGGGGCAGAAACGGGTCGCGGCGGTTGCGAGTTGGGCTCCGCAGCCGCCACAAGACGCGGCCTGAACGGATGCGGCGGCAGTGACGATGTGACCCTCGTCCTGCCGCTAAGTGAGACAGGGAGCGATTACCGGGGACTGCGTTTGTCCCCCCTGGGCGGGTGGGCGCAAGCGCGGGCACGGGAGTGATACCGGAAGTATACTCAAGCGATTCCCGGTATCCTCCCAAATCGTGCGGAAGGGTCACCGTGGGGGGTTTAGTGGCAGGTCCCAGCGCCCGTTATAATGGGCGCGGGCGTGGGAACCCACACACCTCCCGCCTCTCCTCAAAGAGGTGGGCAGGGAGTCTTTAGACGATTTTCACGAAAAAAAAACACCACTATGTCATCTGCATAACACACGGCGCTGACGCCGTCGGGGAGGTCGGCCCGCAACACTGCGTCGTACGCGATGTTCCACAGGAGTGGCCCGAGGACCGACCCCTTTTTTTTTTTTTTTTTTTTTTTTTCGTGGGGAAAATATTCGAAAGACTCTCCACCCCTTCCACCCTTGGGAGAGAGGCGGGAGGTGTGCGTTAAAGTCCCCCATGGGCACCGGCACTGGCCGGCCGCAGCGCTGCACGCATGCCGCGACCTCGGCTGGGCACAGCTCGCCGAACGCGGCGGTGACCTGCTGCGGGGCGAGATGTAGCACCCCACTACGGCGACTTCAGTCCACGGCGACGAAACTCCCGACCGTGCTCCAGAATGGAGGAACGGCGGGGACCCGTCGCCACCTTCCCCATACTGTCGCCACCAAACCGTCCGCGTCGCCCACCCAACGTGGGTGATCCGGCACGCGGTACGGCTCGGCGGCGACCGCCTGGCCAACTCCCCACTCCGCGAGGACTCTGGGACATCATGTCCTGTGCCGCGCGGCAGTGGTTGAGATTGGCCTGGAGTGAGGTAGGCGGGCGCCGTTATTTAACGGCCGTCCCAGCCTCCTCCCCGGCTGTCTGGTGAAACCCGTGGCACCGTCCAGCTCCATGGTGGACGCTGCCAGCAAATCCGCGGTGCTTGACCCGGGTGGGCCCCTTTCCCCTTCCGTGAGGGGGAGAGCACTTTTTGCTTTGCACCCCACCCAGTGATCGGCTGGCCTCCCCATGTCCGGGCAAGGGCACATGGCGGGTAGTGGGGGGCCGCCGAGCACTGGCTCGGGCGCGGTGGTCATTCGCCCCGCAGCGGTAACACTGACCGCCGCGGGGTCCACCGGCGAGGTGCACCACTGCCTCACGTGCCCCAGCTCGAGGCGCAGCGGTGACACTGGAGTGGCCTGCGGCGCGAGTATCTCTGTCTGCGCCGAAACCTCCACCCCACCAATACCCTCCTGGATCTCCGCCGCACCTTTCGGGGCGCTGAGGAGAGGGACACCGGGCCCACACTGACCCCAGGCCGGAAGGAGACTCGCGGGATTTCTCCTGGACCGCGCACGTCTCCTTCGGGCTAAATCACCCGCTCCCTCAAGCTACACAGTGGACACCTTCCTGCGGTGATCGAGTCGTCCAACTCCACATATGCGCATCTCTGTGCGCTTCGTGGGTCGGACGACACGGACACCCCGCTCGCCCAGCTGCTCCTGGAACCTCTGGGCGAGTCGCCAAAGTCCCGCCTTCTCTCGCCGCTCTCTCTGGACCAGGACTTCCAGCAGGAGCACCCCCTGGTCACGGCCCTTCGCTCACGGAAAGCGATGCCGAGCTCCTCCAGGGATATATTATCCCTGGCGAGCCGTGCATGCCCCCTGCGAGCGTTTGCAGCCGTCGCCCCTCTGGAGGAACGGTCAGCGTCACTGCTGCCGTTTTAGGGCGCTCCTGGTCGCACCTTCGCGGCCTTTCCTGGCAGCGGGCGGCGAGGTAGCATGTCGCGGCTGCGAGGCCTCGCCGCCCTTTGCCTCCGCCCCGCACCACACCTCGCTCCACGACACCCCTCCTGGATGGTGCCGCGGAGGACGCGCGCACCGGGGCCGCGGGTAACCATACACCTGGGGAGCCGCGGCCTGCGGCATTGCACTTGTGGCCGCATACGGTGGGTGGAGCCTTCCCTCCTCACCCTTTTCTCGCCTTCCCGCCCGAACCGACCTCGGTCGGGGGAGGCACTGCCTTCGCCGCCGACCACACCTCCGTAGAGGAGCTCCTCCCGGAAGGCTGCGGCCAGCTTGGTCTGTCGATCATATGTTCCCGGATCCTCCTCAGAAGTTCGTCCTCTGAGGAGTAATGGGGGAATCCTGCGCGTGGCGGAGTGCGGGTGGAAGGTCCCCGCAACACCGCCGCTCGCACTGCTTTTTCCACGACCGTGGGTCGTGGTGAGGAGGTGGAGGAGGAGGGAGTGATAGTGTGAGGAGGGCTGCGCTGTTCCCAGCGCCTCTGCACTCATCCTCCCCGTCGCTCCTCCTCCAGCTGGAGCTGTAGCCGGGCATTTCGCCCGCTCAGCCCTGCGCCGCCTCCCCATACTTTTTGCGCAGCCTCTCGAAGGGCCTTAGCCACGCTGCTTTTTCTGCCTCTTTAGAGAGCATGCAGGCTGCGGCAATCTTCTCGACTCCGCCTTCAGGGGACGAGGAGATCCTCTCGGATATCTCCTCGGTTACCTTTCGTCCCTGAGGCAACTCACCATCACGACCGGGTTCTATCGCCCGGTCCACTTCCGTCGACGGCCTGCCCGGTCCGGCTTTTCCTCTTGGAGCCTATGTGGCTCTCGTGGAGGAGAAGGACGAGACTGACGCAGTCTTGTCGTCCTCCTCCACCTTCCACGAAATCCGGCCAGGCGCTGAGTGAGGCGCGATCGCCGTCACCCTAGCCCCAACACCGTCATCGTCCTTCCTCCAATATAACCCGTCCCAACCCCGTTTTATTTTGAAAATCCATGTGTATGAATCCCACGAGTAGGTCGGAAATAAAGGTCCATCCGGGCAGAGCCGCCTTTACCCGGGTAAGCCTAATACCCTGGGAGCCAAATGGCAGGTAGTTCCCCGGAGGTGGTCGCTTGGGATTGGGCCTTCTCCCCAACCATGCATCCCATCGCCGCGCACCATAGCTTTAGGATTGGAGGGCGATTTATAGAGTCGCCATACTCTTGGCCCAGGCGGTTGGCCAAGGCCCTCAGTTTTCCTGTTGTCACGTACCATTCACAAACCAAAAATGGAATTATGAATGGATCGTCGTGACGACCAAACAGTAGGCTTACGGTGTGATTTCATAGCTTCAGGTACCTCGGGGTCGCAACGCCTCCGTACTGGCCGACGATTGCCGGACACAGCCCCGAGGGGGCGGCGGCAGCCTCCTCCTTCATGGCTTATAACTCGGCCGCCACCTGCAGGCCAAGTTGCAGCGAGAGGCAGCTGCCATCAGGCGTCCTTGTCCAGGCGCCGAAGCGCCCAGCGGCGCGGTGGGTGCCATCCGGGCGGCGGTGCTGGGACGCAGGCCCGGCGGCAGAGACTTCCATCCGGATACATACCGGTGATCGGAGAGCGTCTCTGCCTCCGGGGCCACCTGCCAACCCGACACCATGCGCACGGCGTCAGGGTCGCGAATCCAACATCCACGATAGACCTCCTGCATATCGCCGCATCGCACGTGCTCCTGACTCCCGGTTCCAGTAGGTAAACCTGAAGGTCGAGCCCGCCGCCCAGTCGCCCAGGATCCTGCCGCGAACGGTGGTCCTAGGGGATCCTGCAAGCCACCGACTTGGCGCGTTAAAGTCCCCAGACTAGCAACTTTCAGCCGTGGCCGCGCAGCGCTGCACGCATGCCGCGACCTCGGCCAAGTACAGCTCTGGAACGCGGCGTGACCGCTGCGGGGCGAGATGTAGCACCCTCTGGCATGGCGACTCTCCAGTTCGACGGGCGATTTGAAAACCCCGACCGCGCTCCAGAATGGAGAGAACGGCGGGGACCTGTCAAACCACCTTCCCTCATACCGTCGCCACCAAACCGTCCGCGTCGCCCACCCAATGTGGGGAGATCCGGCACGCGGTACGGCTCGATAGAGAGACCGCCAGGTTAACCCCCCACTCCATGCGGAGGACTGGGGACATCATGTCCTGTGCCGCGCGGCAGTGGTTGAGATTGGCCTGAGGAGGAGGCGGGGCGCCGTTATTTAACGGCCGTCCCAGCCTCCTCCCGACTGTCCGTCCCCGTGGCACCGTCCACCAGCACCGTGGACGCTGCCAGCGACCGCGGTGCCTGAAACCCCGGGCGGGCCCCTTCTTCTTTCCCCTTCCGGGAGTGGGGAAGACACTTTTGCTCCCCACCCTGTGATCGGCTGACTCCCGCACCTACGTCCGCACATAGCGGTTAGTGGGGTGCTGCCCAACCACTCTGGTCCTCGTTGCTGCAATTGATGGAGATATTCGGTATTCCATTGTTGCCAAACATGCTGTTATTTGCAATTCTTTGAATGTGCTGTTAGCAATTGTTTATTGTCTGGGATGTGTGAACATCAAGGTCAGGAAAATGCATTCAACGTGTCACCAATAAAGAAAATGTCCAGGTGTCAATAAAGATAGGTCAGTGGGATCGTTCGGACAAAGGATATAAAAGTCGGGAGTTCAAATATACCTCTACTCGTGTTAACAGTGTATACAATTCTTCGTACCTTGAGTTTAGTATCACTTATGACTTCCGTTTTAAATGAAATTTCGTGGTCTTTACTACTGGGTTTCCCATAGTCAACTAAAATAAGCGCGGAATTAAGTGCCATTCAATTTGATTATCACTTAAGGAGGAAGTCTCATGTGAATACAAAATAGATTTCTTCAATAATTTTTATTAACTTGTCACGTTATTGTTCTGCTCCACAATAAACATGTGTTTAAACAGTGGCGTAGGTAATTGTAGCTCTCCTAACGTTGGATTAAATCAAAAAATCAGAAAGATTTTTATTCGGTAGGTTTCCTGTTATCGTCCGTAGCAAAATAATTAATTTATGTTGAAAATTGGCAAAACGGCGAAAGCTTGAATTAAAAATTGCACAAGTTCGTCATTTTTTCCGCAAACTTTTTAATAAAATTATATCATATACTCATTACAAAAATAAAATTTTGGTACGGGCGAGAGCTACTAGTATGTGGAAGAACGTGTAAAAATCTTTCGAGCAATCGAAAATATAGTTTTTGAGAGTTGATCTACGCCAGTTAAGAAAGTAACATTTCGAGAGAAACGCATTTAAAATGTGCAAGATCATACTATTTAATCCCAGCTTCATACAGAATTCCTTGCAACGTGTTGGTACCCAGATGGCACAAACGCTAGAACTTCGACTTTTAGAAACAACAGATGTTTCTTGAGAAAGGCTAAACAAAAATGGTTCTGCAATCCAAAATACTCTACATTAATCTCACAAAATTTAACAGTACATTCTCAAATATACTTTCAAACAATGCAATAAAAAAAAATTTATATTTTATAGATCTTACATGAGACTGTCCCCTTAAAAATTTAGTTACACGTTCATTGTACTGACTGTCCCTTAAAAGTGTGCCTAATTCTGGAAGTTCATTGCATACACTGACAAAATTGGTTCCATTGTCGGAGTATATACTGTGACATACATAGTCCTCGGCGCGAAACAAGTCTTCGTAAAGTATTTAATCCCTCGACATACAATGACGAGTCTGCCTCGTTACAAGTTCTTAACGTCAAGTTTCACAATCATGAAGCTACACACTCATCAGCAAGTCTCATATACTAAAGTCAACACATTTTTACATTGACGAGGTAGTCATAAATCGAATCTATTCTTTTTCGTGACCATTCATTGTACGAACAAATTTAAATAATATTGAATAGTATACGTTTGAAAAGTTATTTGGAATCAAATGGTACGTCAAGGGATTAAGAACGCATCGGTACTTAAGGCTATAGCTTAAATTTTACGGTAAATCTATAACTAATTCTAAGTGAATTATGTTTTCTTGTATGAATACCGAGCCTGTATACTCCACGCTGCAGGCACAAAGTTGAGGTAATTCCTACGGCAGGTAAATTTCCCATTCTTGGGTCGCCGGTTTACTCCTAAAGCATCTGCAACGTATCCAATTTCGTTACTGCAATGTTCTTTTTACAGTATGTTCGTTTCAGCTGAAAGTGGCCAGTAACGTCGGCGTAACGACATATAGAAGTGGCTTTGACAGCCTGCGCGTAATAATCTTAAATGTTCAAGCGAGACGAGAAGTTTCGTGAGATAATGCTTCGCTGGTAATATGACGGAGATGCTTCTGATTAAACGAAATCTGGGGTTCTTTGATTCAAAAGGAACATACTGCACTGGATTTTGACAGAGATTGTCAAAAACAATCCGATTGCAGTTACTGAAGAAGAAGAATTTCGGTATGTTTCAATTCTTCTTCTGACGAAAGATAACCTGTGTGTACTAATTGTACATTTTTTGGCGTATTCACTAATTTGATGCGATTATGAATACTTTCTTACGTTTATTTACGAAACGTAAACAAGGTATGTGATCGTTCGTAAGTGAGTCGCGTGAATGATGAAAATCGTTCTCCTTTTAATATCTGGTATTTCAGTTGCACGTGGTTCTGTATTGATGGCCAGATAGACGAATGCTTTCAGCCAGGCGGTCCGTTCCACCAAAGGGTTGCAGAAAAAGCGACAAAGGGTTGACTCCGCGCTGATACGATGACTGCAGAATTCTCCTTTCTTTGATTGCACATGCATCCAAATCTCCTCGAGGCAGTTCTTGGATTTCTATCGTCCTGTTGACCACGAATGTCTTTCCATTTACTGGGTGTATTCAACACAGTAGTACTCGTTATTGCTAATTTAATCGTAACGCTGTCCTCACGTTCCTTTGCGAGTCTTGTAGCACAATGCTCCACAAAGTTTTAATCTTGGAAGAGTGATTATTGTAATGGAGCTAAGCGTGATTTTTGCACGTAATAAATTTGTGGTCTATTGTCAGTTGTTTAAGGACAAAACCCGTCTAGTAATAATAATGTTAATAAATGCTACAAATTCCAAAAGAAATGTAGATGATGAGGCAATGAATCGTCAAACTAAAACTGTTGATGCCACAGATCATGGAATAATATTTTTGCTTGAGTGTTAGATGAAAAAATCAGTCCTAAGTGGATCGAAAATTTGGAGAAACATACGATAAAATTGTCCGTTTTGTGACACAATACCAAGATGGTTTCTTGCACTAAGAATCACAGTATGTCCGTCTGCGATTTCCAGAGAAATCCGAGCTGTTTTTAAATGTTTCTGCCGACTGTAATATGTACATTGAGTTGTAATCCATCCAATGAATACAAAATACCCGACTCCATTCGTTGCCCATTTCCGGGAGTTCACAAAAAGTCGACATCGCCAGAATTGACGATAAATTATTTCTTAACTTAATCGCATCTTTTAAAACGTCTACGTAAAAGCCTGTTAAGTTATAGTAAGACTGGCCGCATGTGAGATAATCTACTGCATCAATTTCTCAAATTCGTCGCAGTGTTCTTAGTCGCCACAGGAAAGGTGCGATGTTGTCCCATAAGTGGCAGTATTTAATTCGTACGTTTTAATTGGCAAGGTACTATTTTCTCGCTACCATATTTTTTGGAAGCGCGACGAACTTCCTGCGTTGCGTACGCGTATTTGCAGATACATTTTCGCGATGTTGGCGGAAACGCGTAATAAAATCGAAAGTAGATCCTCTTGTACCACTGGTCCAGCCATTTGTACATTGTTCAAGGATAAGCCCAGATGAAGCTTTTCGCGGATCCACTCAAAACTACGTGTCATTTTGTGGTGCTGCTGCTCTCTCCTTTGTGGCGGCATAATGCGGTAAGTAGAATCTAATTGTCCATTTTCACGATGCTCCCCGTTCAGTTCCATCATACGTCCAAGTAGCCTCATATTACCCTTCACTAAATTCAATATATTTTTGTTGAATATGTGGTTGTTTTCTCAGCCTTCGTTTCAATGCAGTGAGTAGTCGGCGCGGCGTTCCGCTTGTTGCCTCCAATGTCCTAGTCCTTGTTTTTTTCTAAAAGGAATTCCAACCACGAGTCGTCCGTCGTTATCCTGAGTCACAGTTGACACGAAATGCTTTCTCGCAGTAATTGTTTTTATCGATGAGACGTCCTTCATTGATACAATGTTCGATTTCCCAGTGAAACATATTTCTCTGATATATCCTAATAACAATCTCAACCGAGTTTTGTCTTCGCTGTAGTAACGGATAATTAGGTCTTAAAGAATGGCGTCAAGGTCGGATGGCACAGTAGGTCCTAAAACATATCTGCTGTAATAATTCATATTCGATTTCTCTGTTATTTTTGACAGTAATAAACATGAAATCGATTTCGCTGAATCCGTTGAATCTTGAAGTGATGGTTACGCATGCCTGATACAGTAGATTATATACTTACATTTCCTATTTCTAAGTCCTAGCCTTTATAATCAACGCTTCAGTGATGAAGTGAGACTCGAGATCTTGAATCTAACACTACATAATACATTTTTGTTTACGTTCTTTAATCATTTATGTATTACTACCGCAGTGAATAACATGGTGCAAATTGTTATCCCTTGAATGTGAAATGTATGTTTGTGGACATGATTTGTTTCTTAGAAAGGTTCGTGTCCGTGTCCGCATTCGAAATTTGCGTTTGTTCGTGTGAAATCCATATTTTTGTGTCCTTTGTTGAGACAATTAAAACATGCACGCAATTCCCTTTAGAATTTTTGAAATACGGTCGCTCGGAGACAATTTTTAAGAACTGAGTACAATTATATAACGTGGGTGTTCAGTTCTTGGCCAAAGAATGCACATACCGTCCGCGTGTTTTGTAAACGTGCGTTGCTACGTTCTTAAGGGGTCTTCTACTGTAAACGCGTTTTCTATGTTCTCTTTGGAATTTTTTTTTTTCTATGAAGAAACTATGCAACTTCTTGCATCGACGTATTGTATATATGTTTATTACTCTTTCAGTAATATTCACAAATTTCTACAACGAGAAATAGTCAAAGCTAGTGGCAGCACAGAGCCTCGCACGGTCAATCGCGTACCGAAAAAAGTGTTCTAATGGCTTACATGATTCCAACCGTTTTGTTTGTGTAAGTCAAAAAAATGAACAAGATTCTTAATTAGAATACATTTTTCTTATAGCCGGTACTAAAATGGACAGAAAAATTGATAATTAAAAAAATGAGCCGCATTTTGAAATTGAAATATCGATTTTTTCTGGTTTTTAATTTAACAGGCTATAAAAAATAGAAACAATAATGATTTCTACTTCATTCAGTATAAACTATAGCGACGCATGTACTGGAAGGTACATGTTAAATTTGAACCCGAAATCGGCCAAGTAGATCTTGTGGAAATATCATGAAGCCAATTTAGAAAAGATAGTTTTGAGAAACCATATTTAAACAGAAGACTCGGACCGATTAAATAGATATAGCTCGACCGAATAATACATATACCTTCGTTAATTTTAGGAGGTCGGTGATATACTTTTTGCACGCATATTTCTAAGGTTATATCTTTTAGGAAAATGCAAAAAAAAAAAAATCGAATTTTTTTGCCGGTGTACAGTAGAAGAACCCTTTGAATCGAGTGTTTCGTGTTTCATAAAATACTGCCACTTTATTAGACGATACTACTCTTTGACATTTGCAGTTTTTTTCATGAAGGGTATTTACTAATGTTTCTTTAAAAAGTCTGTCATTCACTCGCAATGTTTGATTGCTTACACTCTCACTCACGTATCGTTACAGTGTCCACTTTCGTCGATAATAAATACATGATTCAAACTACCCCAATACCCGTTGGTTCTCCTAACATACTGAGAGACGTCTAAGTCCAGAAAAAGATTTTTTTTGTTAATAGTGGCAAATCCCATAACGTACGAATGTCCTTTAACGCTTTCCACGCAAGATTGTAATTTATTTCCAGAATCTCCTTTTATGATTCAATTACGTGAACTGCGTTGCCTTTAATGAAGAATTTAAATGGAACACAATTTCTCAATGTTGCCTAAAAGCTTCATTCGTCATGTATTAATGATTCAAGTGTTGGGATAGGTTGTTGCAGGGAACTACACTTTGTGGGCATGACAAATCTTTCTTTATTTTTCCGGTTGTTCTCGGATAGAGCGCGCAAACCAGCGTTATTCCTCGCTCAAGTCTCCGTGTCGACCTCCTCGGTGCTGCACTGGCAAAATTGTTAAAACGTAACCCCTGATTGGTTAACCCCACGCGTTGGACCTTTCCAATCAGGGGCCGTTTATTTTTCTCCCAAATCACCGCCTATTTCTACGCCCACGGCGTGCTTGTTTTCGAAACGGCGTGGTGATTGAGGGGACGACGTTGCGTGTTCCGACTCGCAAGATTTCCTTCGGACCACCCACGCTGGGCCCACTTGGCGAAACTCCGATGGGTACGTCGAGTGTCCTCTTCTTCGAAATCCCTAATTTACGACGGTCTCTATTTGCTGTTGAGGGACTTAGGAAAAAGAATTTACTAAACGCATTCGATACGCGAGTCTGGAAAATATCTTCCTCAAAAACAGCTTCGACGAACGAGAGTCGTAAATTACGTGGGCCGTTTGCACGAGAGAAAAACTTTCCCATGTGCGCACGACCGGTCGCTACACAAGCATATCCTTGAATTTCAACTACAAATCACCGTCCCATCAAATGTAGGTAATTATATCGTTGGTAATTTTAGGCGACATTGAGTGTTCTGTTCCCGGAGAAAAACGTATTCGGTTTCGGTACGTTCGTATGCGCAGAATTTTGTAGCCGCATTTGCGCAATATCATCTTTGAGCAATGGCCATTATATTACAGTAAGATATTGCAAATGATTTTCGTTTATTCGCATTCTTTTTCTTCGAGACGAGTTCCTTCTACGGTATTTTTCTATTAACGATTGCGGGTTGCTTCAAATTTTTCATATAACTACGAAATTTTTCCCAAATGAATTTCAAGTGCCGTTATCAACATTGATCGGTCGTGTATGGTTCGAAAAGTCTCTTAAAACGAGTCAAGGCAGTCTTCACCTCTTACGATCCGGAAATCTGCGTTTTCAAGATTGGAGTCCATAATTACTACTGTTAAGACAATTCGAGAACATACAAGAAGGACTTACGGATTAGATGAATCAGATAAGGAGGTGATCAGTGAATGCTTCCCAGATCTGCTTCCTCGTTGTGGATTCTACAACGACGTTCCAAGTCCTGTAGTCCGTCAGGCCCTAGCGCCTTCTCGCCAAATAAATCAGCGTCGGCTACGCGGAACTCGAATGCGTAGAATTTTTATTGAATTTATTGTACACAATTGTTCACAAACACTAAATCTAACTCGAAGGACCATATAAACCGATTATTTCGAAAAGTGGTGTAAGTCCATTTAAAAAAATGAAATTTCACGGGCTTTATGCATAATTCAGTGCGAAAACTTTTTATTCATAACTGAGTTATTAGGTTGATGCAAAATAATTGCGGCTTTCGCGACCAGAGGCTTCAGCAATTTATCTAAAATGAATTGTTTTCGATCTACATTCATATCGGTATACTCGTTTAAATATCGATGAAAATGCGATAGTTAATTTAAATCCGAAACACCTGTTACCCGGTTTGTTTTTTCGGTTACGCGACCGACCCCAGGAAGATTCTCAGGTCGACGCGTCTCGCTATTTAAAATATTAGAGGTGACAGAAAACACGGTTCTCGAGGTTTTCTGCAAAGTCACACGAACGATTAATTAACGCTCAATTTTGAAACAAAGCGGTTTAAAACGCCCGAGTTTAGAGAAGGTACGAAAACTATATAACAGACAGAGACGGACGAGAGACACGGCGACAGCGCCGCGTGACGGAAGACTCTCCCCACTCACGCTGTGCTCACTTTGGCAGCTCAGCTCGTCCGTCACTCGCTATCAAAAACCACTCGCCACGAGCACTTCGGTATACGAACACGCTCAGCAGTCGCATATAAAAAATAATTCGGAGCTTATCCGACCCGAGTCGAAATCTTCGTAGGGGACTACCTTCTGGAGAAGGTAAAGGAATTATTTGCGAGTTATAGTATCGTAGCCAGTCGGTACACTTGACCGAGCTTCTGTAAGCAGACTTAATTAATTCTCTCCGGAATAGGCTCGAAGCAATTGAGTGCTTCCGGGGAATCAGATCCATAAACAGGTGTGGAAGAAACCCTGAGTGGAATCAATCGTTTCCCAGGGATAGAGGGCTAAGCTTTCATCCCAATTTATAGGTGCGAGGTTCTTCGCACTTTCATAGTGCACGACTTCCATAATCCAGGTGTGGGAAGAAACCTGAGTGGAATCATCGTGCACTAGAGGATCGAGGTACGAACTCCTTCCTCCAATTGGATCGTCAGAAACGGCTTTTGAACCCACCATACAGGGGGTGAATAATACCCTGCGGATTTTGCCTGTCTTCCAGTCGAAGCGTGGGACACTTTTTTAAACCCCAGCTATCGGCGAAAGCAGGGACATCGTCAAAAAAATCTCCAGGGAGTACGGTCCCCGTGCGTAGGACGGAGCATCCGACAAAGCAACGTGGTCTCAGGCCCAACCGTAAGTCGACCTATGGGGCGCCGTTGACAAGCCTGTACCACACCTGGGGACCGGCTGAAAGGTTGAGCCTTGGCATAACCTCCTCTCCGATCAACACCTTTTCCTGCGACAGTCATACATCAAAGTCATAAATTGCAGTGTCAGAAATTGCAGTCGTGAAATTAGACGAGCAGAAATCTCGTACACGACAATAATAAGCAAGCCGATTCCTCGATTTAACGGGAACGCTCTACACATACAGTCCACCAGCTTAGCTGCGCATCGCGGTGGTTGAGATCCCCGCTCCTGGGTGCGACAAGCACAGACCAGACGAGCGCGGAAGAAAGTAAGACACACAGCGTGACTCACGTTCACAGGTATTTAACGCCTATTCGTGTCTCTTCTTTTCTGTTACAGGTTTACCAAACAGGATTAACTGCAGCGGCGCGTTCTGGCCGGGCAGACAATACCATATACATAATCTCTGTTGTCAAAACGTTTCAAAATAAAAAGGCTTAGTCGAGTCATTCGACTGCCGAAAATTAAATTAAAAATCTGTATTCTTACACGACGTTCCTTCCCTCACGATCCGACCACCGTTAGGCGAGTGCCTTTTTCAAACCTACTCCCCTAACATATACCATTCTAAAGCGTAAACTTGACTCCCATCAATATGCATGTTTGTCACTTTGTTTTGGTTGTTGACATTTATTCATATTTGGTTAGAAAAGTAAAAATGGAAAAATTATAAATCTGGAGCTGAAATTACTATATTGTTGTGCCAGCTTGAAAGGGACACTTCTGCAATGACCTTAGTGGTAACTTGACCAAGGGTCATTCAGTGTGTATTACATGTTATTTTCTTTTTATTTGGGTTTATAACCAGAAGAATTTTTGGTTCTCAAAGATTAGCAGGAAATTCAAAGTTCTTTTTTTGCTTGTAAATAGCAATTGACATATTATAATCCGCAACGGAGTTGGTTTTCCTCATTGCGCTGTTTTTACTTTTCGGAGGGGCCGAGTTTACTAGCATGATATTAGCTATTATTGGGGATAGAGCGAAAATTAAAATTCTAAATCTTTCTGGGCTGTGTAAGATTTATTTCTCATACAGGTCCTAAAGAAGAACTTTTAGAATTATTGTCACTTAAAGGTCAGACGCGTGGAGAGTGACATCGCGAATGCTGTAAATTGATTATACGGATAAACATCATATTCCTCTCGATAAAATTGTGTCGATTTCCAACAGACGGGGCTAAAAGTATGGATCACGGCATAAGAAAAGGTTTGTTGCTATTCTGAAAGAAAAATTAATCACGAGATACTTGCTTACCATTGCATCATTCCTCAAGAAGCGCTTTTGTGCGCAAACATTCCCAGAGATGAAAGGACAATGTTAAGTCATAGAGGGGTTAACTGACCCAAGAGCGTACAGCATATGCTATACACCGTTGGAAAGCTGTCTCTGCCAAGGCGAATCGACTGGATACCATTTTTAAATTCGATATCAGATGGGATAATCTCGAAAAATGGCCTCAAAGTTCTGAGAGATTTTGCGGTTTTGAACAAAAGAAACCGGCAGTAGTAAAAGCCCATCCGATCCGAGGGACCTCGGTAGTAGGCACCTTGGAGGAAACCGAGGGGTGTAAGCGATACTCTAGCAGATTGGGACGGCACATGTGCCCCACCACCTTCATTTCAGTGCCGTGTTGGGACTTTTTTTTTTTTTTTTTTTTTTTTGGCGGGGAAAATCTTCGAAATTCCCTCCCACCTCTTTTTGGGGAGAGGCGGAGGGTGTGTGGGATTCCCGCGCCTCCATTATAAACGGGCGCGGACCTACCACTAAAAACCCCACGGGGTGACCTCTTTCCGCACGATTTTGGGAGGGATACTGGAATCGGCTTGAAGCGTATACTTCCGGTATCCTCCTCTGTGCCCGCGCTTTTGTGCCCTACCCGCGGGGGGACAAACGGTCCCCCCGTTAATCGTCCCAGCTCATAGCGCGGCAGGACGAGGTCACATCGTCCTGCCGCCATCCGTCCCGGTGCCAGCAGTTCAGTGGCGGCTGCGAGCCCCAACTCGCAACCGCCGCGACCCCTTTTCTACCCCCTCGGAGGCCGGCAGCTCATGGCCGCACCAGCGCCACTGAGGGTGCCGCCCGTGCGCCGGGCCCGGACAGGAGGCACTGCCACCCCATCCGGTCCGACCCTAGCCTGCCTTGGCGGAGGGGGCCCATCAGGACCCCCCTCCCAGCCTGGGTCATGCGCCACGCCGAGGGCTGCCGCCCGGCGTCGCCTGGACGCCCAGGCGACGCTCTCGCCACCAAACGAGCGCGAGCTTCAGCACGCCGCTGACGCTCGCGCCTCCCCTTTCCCGCGGTCTCCTTCTCTGCAACATTACGTTTTTCGCAGAAGGAGGCCACGGCTCCTCCATTCTCTCGCTGCCGAGCATGGCGCGCACCATGCCCGGCAGCGAGACATCCTGGCCCGGATGACGCCGATCAGGACACGGCGTTCACCCTCCCATGCAGCGCGCATACCTCGAGGGTATGGTTCCGCCGTGTCCTGCTCAGCGTCACAATGGCAGCAACGCGCCGTCGGCTCCTTATCCGGCACAGGTATCTCCCGAAGCTGGGCCATGCCCCGAGAAACACTGGTGCGCATCCCCAAAGTGAGGCTTCCATGGCCTCTGTCCAGCCACCCACATAGAGTGGTCGAACAGCCCCCTGACTGTCCGGTGCGCTCCCGGGGGTAGGCATAGCCAACCGCTCTTGCCACGCGTGCACCACGGACTGCCAGGCCTTTTTTTTTTTTTTTTTTTTTTTCGTGGGGAAAATCTTCTAAAGACTCCCTCCCACCTCTTTGGGAGAGGCGGGAGGTGGTGTGGTGGATTCCCCCGCGCCCATTATAACGGGCGCGGGACCTATCCACTAAAAACCCCACGGTGACCTCTTCTTTTCAGCACGATTTGGGAGGATACCGGGAATCGCTCGAAGCGCATACTTCCGGTATCCTTCCCCGTGCCCGCGCTTTGCGCCCACCCGCGGGGGGGACTAACGGTCCCCCCGGTTATCGCCCTGTCTCCATAGCGGCAGGACGAGGTCACATCGTCCTGCCGTGCCATCCGTCCCAGGGCCGCATCTAGTGGCGGCTGCAAGCCCCAACTCGCAACCGCCGCGACCCCTTTCTACCCCCTCGGAGGCGCCGGCAGGCCTCATGGCCGCACCAGGCCACCGAGGGTGCCGCCCGTGCGCCGGACCCGGACAAGAGGCACTCGCCACCCCAACCGGTCCGACCTTCACCTCGTTTCGGCGGGAGGGGGCCTTATCAGGACCCCTCCCAGCCTGGGTCATGCGCCACGCCGAGGCCGCCCGCGTCGCTCGACGCCCAGGCGACGACTCTCTCTCGCCACCAAACGAGCGCGAGCCTCAGCACGCCGCTGACGCTCGCGCTCCTTTTCCCGCGGTCTCCCCTTCTGCAACATTACGATTGCTGCAGAAGCGAGGCCACAGCTCCTCCACACTTCTCCTCGCTGCCGAGCATGGCACGCACCATGCCCGGCAGCGAGACATCTCTGCCCGATGACGCCGGATCAGGACACGGCGTTCACCCTCCCATGCAGCGCATACACCTCGAGGGTATGTTCCGCCGTGTCCTGCTCAGCGTCACAATGGCAGCAACGCGCCGTCGGCTCCTTCCTATCCGGCATAGGTATCTCCCGGAAGCTGCCATGCCTCGAGAACACCTGTGCAGCCATCCTGTAAGTGAGGCTTCCATGGCTCCTGCGGTCCAGCCACTCACATAGGAGTGGCCGAACAGCCCTGACTGCCCGGTGCCCTGCGGTAGGCAGAGCTCTCAACCGCTCTTGCCACGCGTGCACCACGGACTGCCGGGCCTGGCGCTTCAATCTCGCCCCAAGCCAGGTTCCTGCACGACCCGGGACCGCCCCTTACCTCAGCAGCGCGCGAGCGGTCGACGCGGTGACGATACATCATCGCGTGACCGCGCGAGGAGATCCATGGGCGGCATCCCCGCAAGAACCGTCGCCGCCTCATGTGACACGGTCCGGTACCCGCGGACGACCCTTAGAGCCATCCGTTTCGCACCCGGACGCAGCATAAGTCATGCCGCGCCGGGAGGCCGCCAGGTCAGGTCTCGCCCAGACGGGGGCCCCGTGGCATGGACCACCGACTGGAACCATTGCCACATAGAGGCGGCGAACCTCGGCCCGCCGGGCCCCCAGGTTGGGCAGAATCCGGCCCAAAGCTCTGACCATCCTCCTCCAAAGCCGGGGGACCAGGCAGCGAAATGCTCCTCGAAGCGCCAGTGGCTATCGGAGGATCAGCCCCAGATACATCTCATCTGGGGCTTCACCTCGATATTAGCCTTCACCCATGCGGATCAGAGGAGGTGGCGGATCCTGCCGAGGTGAATGGAACGCTATCACCTCGGTCTTATGGACCGCCACCGTCATCCCCATCCCTCTGATCCGGGTCGACGACGCAGTTGCGCCCCCTCCTCCGGGCGAGACGCTTGGCCCTCCTCAGTGCGCCCCGGACGGCCAGCACCAGTGTGTCACGGTCTGCATAACACACGGCGCTGATCGCCGTCGGGGAGGTCGGCCCGCAACACTGTATGTCGTACGCGCATATTCCACAGGAGTGGCCCGAGGACTGACCCCTGCGGAACACCGCAGTACACCTCCCTCCGCATATGACCATCCCGGCTCGGATACTCGTTATCCACCTGCCGCGGAGATAATCCCCGATGACCGCCTCGGAGACAAGCGGGGGACCTGACTGATATTCGGAGCCCTCTCTTATCTCCCTCCCAGGGCAGGGTGTTGAAGGCGTTGGCAATATCCAAGCGATATTGCCAAAAGCCACCCTCCCCGGGAGACGGCCGGACTCCGAGAGGCCCTGACACGACCTATCGCGTCGATGGTCGATCGACCCTCCGGAAACCGTACTGGCAGTCGGTTGCGCCGGGGCACCCCGCGCCAGGTGCTCGACGAGTGCGGGCAGCAATCACCCGTTGCTCGGAAGAGCTTCGCCGCACCTCGTCGAGGAGACAGATGGGCCGGTATGCGGAGGGAGACCTGCGGGCCGACTCTTCCTCTTCCGGAGTGCGAGGACCATCCTCGCCACCTTCCAACTGGGGGAATCGCTCCGTCCCTCAGGCATCGGTCGAACGAACCGCCTGAGGTCAGCCCCAAGCGACGCCCTGGGTCAAGACTCCAAACCCGGCCGGGCACACCATCCGGACCCGGGGCCGTTACGCGCCCCGAGCCGTCTGATGGCCTGCGGCCAGCTCCCCTGAGTGACCCCCAGTTCCGGCCGCCCACTCCCTTGGGACTGTTGCAAAGCCTCCGCCGGAGGACGTGGTCCCCTCACCCGAATTGGGAAAAGAGTATTGACCACGTCCTCCAGCAGCCGGGGTCAAGACCTCGGTGATTTGGGGGCACCCACGGGCGGAGCTTCTTCAGCACCACCTCCTGTACGGGCGCCCCGCAAGCGATCGTCATCGATTGTCTGGAGGAGATTTCCATGCCTGGGCCTCGGCCCGTTTGATGGCGACCTGCAGAGCAAACCCGCGCCATCCGGCATGCCTCCATACAGGTCATCTGCCCTCGCTCGCGCCACGCCATCGTCCGGTCGTAGACGACGGCGCGCGCGGGCGTACTGGCGTCGGGCGCGGACACACTCTGGCGGACCCGCAATTCCGCGATCGCGGCCGAACCACCAGTACATCGGGCCCGGCGAGGAGAAGCTCGCCCGACCTGGGGCATCGACGCGTCGCAAATGGTTGCGACTAGGTACCCCGGGAGCCGGGCAGCCTCCTCCTCCATGCTTGGCAACTCGGCCGCCACCTGCGGCCAAGCTGCAGCGAGGGCAGCTGCCATCAGGGCGTCCTTCTGTCCAGGCGGCGCCGAAGCGTCCAGCGGCGCGGTGGATGCCATCCGGGCGGCGGTGCCGTGGATCGCAGCCCCGGCGGCAGAGACCTCCATCCGGATATACCGGTGATCGGAGAGTGTCTCCCGCCTTCGGGGCCACCTTCCAAGCCAACCCTGACACTTCATGCGCATCGGCGTTGGGGGTCGCGAATCCAACATCCACGATAGACACCCCATATCGCCGCACGCATCGTGTATGCTCCGACCCCGGTTCAGTAACCGAAGGTCGAGCTCCCGCCGCCCAGTCGCCCAGAACGGTGGATCCCGCTGCCGCTTTGAACGGTGGTCCTAGGGGATCCCTAAGCCACCGACTTGGCGCGTTAAAGTCCCCAGGACTAGCAAGACCGGCCGGGCCGCGCAGCGCTGCACGCATGCCGCGACCTCGGCCAAGTACAGCTCGAACGCGGCGTGACCGCTGCGGGGGCGAGAGATGTAGCACCCCACTACGGCGACTCCTCAGTCCACGGCGACGAAACCCCGACCGCGCTCCAGAATGGAGAACGGCGGGGACCCGTCGCCACCTTCCCCATACCAGTCGCCACCAAACCGTCCGCGTCGCCCACCCAATGTGGGCAGGATCCGGCACGCGGTACGGCTCGAGGCGACCGCCAGGTTAATCCCCCACTCCGGCGAGGACTTGGGACATCATGTCCCGTGCCGCGCGGGGCAGTGGTTGAGATTGGCCTGAGGAGGAAGGCGGGGCGCCGTTATTTAATAACGGCCGTCCCAGCCTCCTCCCGGCTGTCCGTCCCTGTGGTGCACCGTCCAGCTCCAAGGTGGACGCTGCCAGCAAACCGCGGTGCTTGACCCGGGTGGGCCCCTTCTTCCCTTCCGGGAGGCGGGGAGAGCACTTTTGCTCCCCACTCTGTGCATCGGCTGGCTTCCCATGTCCGGGCACATAGCGGGCAGTGGGGGCCGCCGAGCACTGGCTCGCGCGGTGGTCATTCCGCCCCAGCGGTAACACTGACCGCTGCGGTCCACCGGCGAGTTGCACCACTGCCTCACGTGCCCCAGCTCGAGGCAGCGGTGACACTGGAGGACCGCGGGCGCGAGTATCTCCACTCGCGCCGAAACCCACCCCACCAATAACGTTTCCCTCCCGGATTCCGCCACCTTTCGGGCGGCGGAGAGGGGACACTCCTGGCCCACACCGACCCCAGGCCGGAAGCGCTGAGACCTGCGGATTTCTCCGACCCGCACGTCTCCCTCGGGGCAATCACCCGCCTCGCCAGGGCGCAGGACACCTCCTGCGCGGTGACCTGAGTCGTCCAACCCACATATGCGCATCTCTGTGCGCTTTCGTGGGCCGGACGACTCGGACACTCCCGCTCTCGCCCAGCTGCTCCTGGAGCCTCTGGGCGAGTCGGTCCGCCTTCTCGCCGCCCTTCTGACCAGGGATCTCCAGCAGGAGACCCCCGGTCACGGCCTCTTCTTCGTTCTCACGGAAGCGATGCCGAAGCTCCTCCAGGATATATTATCCCCTGGCGAGCTGCATCGCTCTCCCGCGAGGCAGTCAGGTCGCCCCCTGAGGAACGTTCAGCGTCACTGCTGCCGTTTTAGGGGGCGCCCTGAGTCGCACCTTCGCGGCCTTTCCTGGCCGCGGGCGGCGAGGTAGCAGCGGTCGCGGCTGCGAGGCCTTCCTCGCCGCCCTCTTTTGCCTTCCGCCCTACCACCTCGCTCCACGACACCCCTCCTTGGGATGGTGCCGCGGAGGACGCGCGCGCACCGAAGCCGCGGGTAAACTACCCTGGGAGCCGCGCCACGCGGCACAGTAACGGCCACGGTGGGTGGAGCCTTCCCTCCACCTACACCTTCGCCTTCCCTGCCGATCTCGGTCGGGGAGGTACCGCCTTCCTGCCGACCACACCTCCAGAGGAGGCTCCTCTCCCGGAAGGCGGCCAGCTTGCCGTCGATCATAAATTCCCCGGATCCTCCTGTCAAGTTCGTCCTCTGGAGGAGAATGGGGAACTCTGCTCGCGGGCGGAGTGCGGTGGAAGGTCCGCGCAACACCGCCGCCGCACTGAAAAAGTTTTTTTCCACGACCGTGGGTCGTGGTGGTGGTGGTGGAGGAGGAGGATAGGACAGTGGAGGCTGCAGCTGTTCCAGCGCGCCTCTGCCCTCATCCTCCCGCCCGTCGCTCCTCCTCCACTCTGGAGCTGTAGCCGGGCATTTCTCGCCCGCTCAGCTCCTGCGCCGCCTCCCCATATACCTTTGCGCAGCCTTCTCGCAGGGCCTTAGCCACGCTGCTTTTCTGCCCCTTTAGAGAGCAGGCTGCGGCAACCTTCTCGGACCCAAGCTTCAGGGACGAGGAGATCCTCTCGGAGTTATCTCCTCGCTCTTTACCTCGTCCCTGAGACAGCTCAACATCACAACCGGGCTCATCGCCTTGCCCACTCCGTCGACGGCCCGCCCTGTCCGCTTCCTCTTGAGCCTATGGGCTCCTCGTGGAGGGAGAAGGACGAGACCGACGCAGTCTCGTCGTCCTCCTCCACCTTCCACGAAATTGGGCCAGGCGCTAAGTGAGGCGCGAGCGCCGTCACCGTAGCCCCAACACCGTCTTCGTCCTCCCCATTCGTAACAACCCGTCCCATCCCCGATTTAATTTTTGAATCCATGTAATTCCCACGCGGAGGTCGGAAATAAAGGTCCACCAGGCAGAGCCGCCTATACCCGGGTAAGCCTAATACTCCGGGGTTCGGCAGGTGCCCCGGAGGTGGTCGCGTTGGGATTGGGCCTTCTCCCCAACCATGCATCCCATCGCCGCGCACCATAGCTTAAGATTGAGGGCGATTTTTATAGAGTCGCCATACTCTTTGGCCCCAGGCGGTTAAGCCGAAGGCCCCCGCTTCTCCTGCCGTCACGTATCATTCACAAAACCAAAAAGCGAATTGTGAATGGGTCGTCGCGACGACCAACAGGAGGCTTACGGTGTGATTAGCTTCAGGTACCTCCGGGGTCGCTACGCCCCGTACTGCGGCCGACGATTGCCGGGCACAGCCCCCTGGAGGGGGACTGCTGCAGGCCCGGCGCTTCAACTCGCCCCAAGCAGGTTCCTGCACACCTGGGACCGCCCCCTCACCTCTGCAGCGACGGTCGACGCGGTGACGATACATCAACCTGCGCCCGTGCGCTACTCGCGCGACGGTCAGAGACCCGAAGGGGCGGCATCCCCATCGTGGCAAGAACCGTCGCCGCCTCATGTGACACGGTCCGGTGATCCACGCGGACCTCGACATCCCCTTAGAAGCCACCGTCCGCTTGCATGTGACCCGACAGGCAGCATGGTCAAGGCCGCGCCGGAGGCCGCTCAGGAATCGTCCGCACCCAAAGACGGGGGCCCCGCATAGACGCACCGACTGAACCATTGCCACATAGAGGTGGCGAACCTGCCCGCTGGCATTCATGCCCCAGGCCAGCAGGCAGAATCCGCCCAAAGTCTTCGACCATCCTTCCAGCGCGACGGACCGGAAATAAAGGGCAGCGGAAATGCCTCGAACCAAAACCAGTGCCACATAGTGGTTATCGAGGATCAGCCCCAGATACCTCATCTGGGGCTTCACCTCGATATTAGCCTCACCCACGCGGATCAGAGGAGGTGGCGATCCTGCCGAGGTTGAATGGAACGCTATCACCTCGGGTCTTATGGACCGCCACCGTCATCCTCCATCCTCTTGCGATCCGGGCCAGACGACGCCGTTGTGCCCCGAATCCCTCCGCGAGACGGCGATTGGCCTCCCCAGTGCGCCCCGACGGCCAGCACCAGTGTAAACATCTGCATAATGAGCGACGGCGCCGAGTTAAGCCATCGGGGAGGTCCCGGCCCGCATACACTGCGTCGTACGCGATATTCCACGCAGGAGGTGGATCCCGAATGGGTCAGTGACCGACCCCTGCGGAACACCGCAGTACACCTCCTCCGCATATGACCATCGCCGGTCGGATAATGATCCACCTGCCGCGGACTGATAATCCTGATGGTCGCTCTGAGGCTGCGGTATTAAATCCTGAGAGGACTCTATTTCGGAGCTCTCCTGATCTCCTCCCCCTAGGGCAGGGGTGTTGAAGGCCGCTGGGCACATCAGCGATATTCAACAAGCCACCGGCTCCCGAAACGGCCGACCCGAGAGGGCCCTGACACGACCTATCGCGTCACGATGGTCGATCGACCCTCCCGGAAACCGCTACTGGAGTCAGTCGGCCCAGTAAATCGACCCTGGGGAACACTCCGCAGTACCAGGTGCCTCCGACGAGCGCGGGCAGCCCGGGTCGGACGTAAACCACGATCCGCTCTGCGAAGAGCAAAAGTTGCCCACCTCGTCGACGGATGACACGGATGGGCCGGTATGACGGAGCGGTCAAAGACTCCGCGGGCCGACCCTCCTTCCGGAGGAGGACCAATCCTCGCCACCTTCCAACCGGGGGGAGAATCGCCCGTCCCTCAGGGCATCGGTCGAACAACCGCCTGAGGTCAGCCCTGCTGACGCCCTGGTCAAGACTGATCAAACCCGGATTACTTCGCCGGGCATTACCATCTCGGACCCGGGAAACGCCGTGTTACTGAGAGGTGCACCTTTCTGAGCCGACCTATCGCATCTCGATGGCCGCGGCCACTCCCCGAAGCACCCCCAGTTCGGCCGGGGCCTCACTCCTTGGGGCCGACAGGCGGGCAGCACCACCCGCCGGAGGACGTGGTCCCCCTCACCCGAACCTTGGGAAGCACAGAGTATTGACCACGTCCTCCAGCAGCCGGGGACTCCGCTACACCTCGGTGGACGGGGGCGCTTCCACGGCGGAGCTTCTTCAGCACCACCCGCGTACGGGCGTCCAACCGGCGATCGTCATCGATTGTCATGAGGATCTCTTCATGCCTGCGTCAGCCCCAAGGGACGCCCTGGTCTCGACTTTGTATGGCGATCCTGCAGAGCAACGTTCTATGTCATATCCGCAAGGCTTACGCCATCCCCGAGCGTCTGATGCCTTTTCAGGTCATCTAGCCCTGCTCGCGTGACCACGCCATCGTCCGCTGCCCACTTGTAGGGAACGACAGCCAAAGCGCGGGCGTGGCTGGCGTCGGGCGCGGACACACTCGCGACCCGCACTCCAGCGATCGCGGCTCTGACCACCAGTACATCCTTTGCCAGCTGGCGAGAAGCCTCGCCCGAGTCCGTGGGGCACGACGTCAGCATAAATCGGGTTGCGATTAGTACCTTACGAGCCGCGTTGGCAGCTTCTCCGATCCCATGCTTGAGCCCAACTAATCGGCCGCCACCCAAGTGATCGATTGGAATCCAATTGTCCTGCAGTGAGGGCAGCTCATGCCCGCCATCAGGGCGTTCTTGATGGCCAGGCGCCGATAGCGCCCAGCGGCGCGGTGGGATGCCATCAATAGCGATTGGCGGTCATTGTCTGGTGCTGGCGCCACGCCATCAGCCGGTCGTTCGACGCAGCGCGCAGAGACCTCCTACTCCGGATATACCGGTGGCGACATCGGAGACCCGTGTCTCGCGCTGTTCGGGGCCGACCTGCCACCTGTACACCATGCGCACGGCGTTGGGGGCTGCGAATCCAACATCCATCGATAGACCTCCCATATCGCCGCACGCATGGCACTGTGCTCCGACCCCGGCACCTCACTATTTTCTGGTAACCGAAGCCATGCTTCCGCCGCCCAGCGTGCGGCCCAGGATCCCGCCGCGAATGGATGGTCCTAGGGTACTGCCATCAAGCCAGGAAGGCTTACGAGGCGCTCTCTGGCGTTAAAGTCCCCAGGACTATGCACTCCAGGGCGGCGGGCCGCGCTGGGGACGCAGCGCCGGCACGCATGCCGACGACCTCGGCCAACCGGATACAGCTCGAATCGCGGCGTGTAACCGCTGCAGTTTCGGGGCGACCTGATGTAGCTGATATATGCCCACTACTCGGCTGGTGGAACTCCCCCCAGTAAGAAACCACGGCGACGCAGAACTTGGAATCATGCGATTCAATTATCGCACGCCTATGCCTGACCGCTCCAGAATGGAAGAACGGCGATCGGGACCCCGTCGCCACCTCCTACTGTTGCCACCAACGCCGTCCGCAGGATCCCGCCCACCCGCCAAATGGTCCTGGGTGAGGATCCGGCACGCGGTACGGCTCGAGACCGTTCCAGTTAATGATGTCCCCCACTCCGCCGAGGACTTGGACATCATGTCCCGTGCCGCCGCGGCGCAACGTGGAATGAAGGATTGACCTGAGGAGGTAGGCTTTAGATGGCGCACGTTCGGATTAACATTAACGGCCATTGTCCCAGCCTCCTCCCGGCTGTAGCACGTCCCATCGTGGCACTCCCTCAGTCCACGGCTCCATTGGTGGACGCCGACCAGTCAACCGAATACAGTGCTTGACCCGTGACGTGGACCCGTCGCCAGGCTTCTATACTCCCTTTCCAAACCGGGAGGGGCCCACCCAATAAAGGAGCATCCTTGACATTGCATAGCCCGCAGCGGTCACTGTGATCGGCTGGCTCTACGTCCGCAATACCGCCAGTAGACGGTGGGGGCCGCCGAGCACCGGCTCGCGGAACTAATGAGTAGGTCATTCGCCCCGCAGCGGTAACACTGACCGCAGTGCGGTCGTTTTAGATTGGCGAGGAGGAGGTAGGCGGCGGGCGTTGTTCCCCTTTTAATACCACCGATGGCCCACTCCTCCCGGCTTACGTTCATCCTGTAGAGTATTCCAACTCTCGTCCACAGCGCGTAACAGACCCAAACCCACTGGTGATTATCAACCCGGCGTTTAGGGCCCGAATAGATTCACCTTCGGGCGGCGTGAGACTCGATTGCTCCACCCTGTGATCCGGCTGGCCCACACTGACCATGTCCAGTGCGAAGCCAGACCTGGGATTTCAGTGGGGCCGCCAAGCTAAAGGCTCCTCCTCGGTGGGTCATCTTCGCCCCCAGCCCTTAACACTCGCTAGGCTCGCGGACACCTACCGGCGAGCGCCACCGCAATCTTTCGACCGTAAATTTCTTGTCCAACACAGTATGCGCATCTCTGCGGCAGTCGGGCCGGACACTGACACCTCGCTCGCCCAGCGCGTCCGACGCCGTACTGGGAGTATCTCACCGCGTCCGGATTTTCTTCTGACCGCCCTTTGACCAGGGATCTCCAGCAGGAGACCCCCGACCCTCTTCTTTCCGCCACTTCGGCGGCGATGTGCGACATTTCTACAGACTTAGGATCGGAATTTATCGTTACCCGCGTGCATTCGCCACCTAGCACGTACTTCCCTCGTCAGGTTGCACCCATTGACCTTAGAACGGTCGGCACACGGATCCTTTAAATTCCGTTTTAGGGCGCCCTGACCGAGTCGTACCCTAAATCTCTATGCGCATCTCCTTCGTGCGGCGGCGACGATGGAGACACAGCGCTCGCCCAGTCTTCGCTTCATGCCTTGACGCTCCCACACCGGTATTTTGTTTTCGCCGCTCCAGAATATAGTATTACATGACCCCTTTGGGATCATATCCGTCAGGAGATTTTCTCGACAAACTCAGGCCGCGTACACTACCCTGGCTTCAGCTCCCTTTCACTCTAATACGGCAGAATTTGCCTGGAGCCCTCCAGGGATATTCTATCCCATCGTTTTAGGTACATCGCTCTGCGATCAAACTCAGCCTCTATTCTTGATGCGACCACTTATAACCTCCGTAGCTTTAGGAGTAGGCTCCCGGGAAGGTCGGTAATTCAGGACAATTGTTCGTCGGCCTAGTACTCCTGATCACCTGTCACAGAGTTCGTCCTAATAAGGTTCGCTGGAACTAATATCGCGGGACGGATTTCGCCGGGTGGCGCCTTCCCACATTATTCGCTCCACGAACACCCCCATTGCTGCGGAGGACGCGCAAACCGGGGCCGCGGGTACTTTTTCCTCGACTTTCGGTGAATGGTGGGCTGGCAGGATTGGAGGATACTCGTGACGGTGGAGCCGTCCTCCCTGACGCCTTCGCCTTCTCCCCTTGCCGCTCTCCATGACCGGTCGGGGAGCCTGGCATTTCGCCCGCTCAACCCTGCGACCTTAATATTTTAGCGTCAGCCTAAATCCCCGGAAGGCGGCCCAGCCTTGCGCCGTTTTCTGCCCCATGTTATCCTCCCTGTAGTTCGTCCTTCTGAATCGACCTGCCTCAGGACTGAGGAGATCCTTCCTGCGCGATTCTCCTCGGGTTACCCGTCCCGGGATGAATTTCCCACATCACAACCGCTCATCTTCTTGCCCACTCCACGACTGGCCCGCCCTGTCCGCTGGTCTTGAGCCTATCAATGGAGGAGGAGGGAGTGGATAGGAACAGGACTCGAGCAATTTCCAGTCTACGCGTCCTCTGCCCCTCATACCTCTACCACGAAGCTCGCCCGTCCTCCACCAGCTGAGCTCTCGGCATTTCGCACCGCTCAACTCCCAGCGCCCCATATTTTGCACCGTTCCTGGAGGCACCTGCCTTAGCAATACGATTTTACAACTCTTCGTCCCATCCCCGTTTTATTATTTGGCTGAATCCGTAACCCTTTCGACCCGACCTTCAGCGTCGATTGAGTCGGAAATAAAGGTCCTCTCCGGATATCTCCGTACGGCTTTACCCTGTCGGAATGCCTAGCTTCAACATTCGATTTGATCCAGGTGCCCCGGTCATCGTTCGCCCACTCCAGTACAGGCCCAATTCCGGCTAATAACTCTTTTCATTGTGCCGTCAAGGAACATGAGATAATAAAGTCTCATCGTGAAACCTCGCATCTCCACCTTACGAAGTTTAGGATTCAGGCGCCGAGTGAGGCGCGAGACTTTATAGCCCCAGTCGCCATACTTCTTTTGTAGCCCATTTTAAACGCTAATACTTTGTATCCTCAAGGTTTTCCAACTAACCTGTCCGTCATCCCCGTTTTAATTTGTCAAAACCATTTAATTGTGAATGGGTCGTCGCATACACAAAGGTCTCACCAGGAGGCACCGAGCGCGTCATTATAGTTTTCCGGGCTTCAGGTGTTTCTAATTTTTTTTTTTTTTCATCCGGGGAAAATGTTCGAAAGACTCCCTACCTCTTTGGTGGGAGGCTTAGGGATGTGGGATTCCCCGCGCCCATTATAACAGACGCCGGGACCTGCCACTAAAAACCCCACGGTGACCCTTCCGCGAGGATTTGGGAGGGATGCCGGGAGTCCTTATAAGTCGCTCCCGGTATCCTCCGTGCCCAGGCGGCTTTGCGCCCGCCCGCTGACAAACGGTCCCCCGGTAATCACTGTCTCATAGCGGCAGGACGAGTCACATCGTCCTGCCGACCATCCAGGAGGTTTACGGTGTGATTAGCCGCGTCTAGTGGCGGCTGCGATGCCCCAACTCGCAACCGCCGCGACCCTTGCCTACAGCCCTCGGTACCCGGCGGACGCACCCGGGCCCACCGAGGGTGCCGCTTCCAAATGCGCCACCCAGACGCAGGAGGCACTGCCACCCATCGGTCCCGCCTCACCCCCGCCTGGCGGGGAGGGGCGATACTAGTCAGGACCCACTCCCGCGCCTGGGTCATGCGCCACGCCGAGGGGGCCGCCGCAAGCCTGACGCCCGAGCGTCCTCTCACTGTCGCAAACGAGCGCGAGTACAGCGCGCCGCGGCGCTCGACCCTAGAGCTCCCTTCCCGCGGTCTCCTTCTGCAACATTACGATTTCGCAGAAAGGAGGCCACGATAGTTCTCCTCGCTGCCGAGCATGGCGCACCATGCCCGGCAGCGAGACATCCCGCCGGAGACGCCGATCAGGACACGGCGTTCACCCTCCCCATGCAGCGCATGCCTCGTATGTTCCGCCGTGTCCATGCTCAGCGTCACAATGGCAACAGCGCGCCGTCGGCTCTATCCGGCACAGGTATCTCCCGAAGCTGCCATGCCCCAACACCTGTGCCATCCTGAGATCAGACTTCCATGGACTGTCCAGCCCCTCAGGAGTGGCCGAACAGCCCATCCGGTGCCCCGCGGTAGGCAGAGGCCAGCTCTTGCCTGGCACCACGGACTGCCGGAGCCCTGCAGCGCTTCAATGCAGGTTCCTCGACGGTCGACGCGGTGACGATATCATCGCGTGCGACCGCGCGAGGGGAGATCCATGGGACAGCATCCCGCAAGAACCGTCGCCGCCTCATGTGACACAGTCCGGTACCCGCGGACGACCCTTAGGGAGCCATCCGCCTCTGCACCCGACGCGCAGCATAGTCATGCCGCGCCGGGGGGCCACCAGGTCGTCCGCCCAGACAGGGGCCGTATGGGACCACCGACTGAACCATTGCCACATAGAGGCGGCGAACTCGGCCCGCCGGGCCCCCAGGTTGGAGCAGAGAGATCCGGCCCAAAGCCCCCGACCATCCCCTCTCCAGCCGGGGGACCAGGCAGCGGAAATGCTCCTCGAAGCGCCAGTGGCTATCGAGGATCAGCCCCAGATACCTCATCTGGGCTTCACCTCGATATTAGCGCACGCGGATCCGAGGGTGGCGGGGATCCTCGCCGAGGTGAATGGAACGCTATCACCTCGGTCTTATGGACCGCCACCGTCATCCCCATCCCTCTGATCCGGTCGACGACGCGTTGTGCCCCCTCCTCCGCGAGACGATTGGCCCTCCCCCAGTGCGCCCCGACAGCCAGCACCAGTGTGTCATCTGCATAACACACGGTGCTGACGCCGTCGGGAAGGTCGGTCAGCAACATCTGAAGTCGTACGCGATGTTCCACAGGAGTTGGCCCGAGACCGACCTCCTGCGGAACACCGCAGTACACCTCCCTCCGCATATGCCTCATCCCGGCTCGGGATACTCGATCCACCTGCCGCGGAGATAATCCCCGATGACCGCCTGGAGACAAGGGGGACCCGATGATATTCCGAGCCCCTCTCTTGCTTATCTCCCTCCCAGGGCAGGGTGTTAAAGGCGCTGGCAATATCCGCGATATTGCCAGCGCCACCCCTCCCCGGGAGACAGCCGACTCCGAGAGGCCCCTGACACGACCTATCAGCGTCGATGCTCGATCGACCACTCCCGGAAACCCGTACTGGCAGTCGGCGTCAGGCCGGGGGCACCCGCGCCAGGTGCTCGACGAGGCGGGTAGCAATCACCCGCCTGAAGAGCTTCGCTTCCACCTCGTCGAGGAGAGACAGATGGGCCGGTATGCGGAGGGAGACTCTGCGGGCCGACCCTCCTTCCGGAGTGAGGACCATCCTCGCCACCTTCCAACTGGGGGAATCGCCCGTCCCTCAGGCATCGGTCGAACAACCGCCTGAGGTCAACCCCAAGCGACGCCCTGGGTCAAGACTGAAACCCGGCCGGGCATTAACATCCGGACCCGGGGCCGTGTTACGCGCCCCGGAGCCGTCTGATGGCCGCGGCCAGCTCCCCTGAGTGACTCCCCCAGTTCGGCCGCCCACGCCGCTTGGGACTGCCGCCTCCGCCGGAGGACGTGGTCCCCTCACCCGAATTGGGAAAAGAGTATTGACCACGTCCTCCAGCAGCCGGGGGTCAAGACCCTCGGTGCCGGGGGCGCCCACGGGCGGAGCTTCTTCAGCACCACCCTCGTACGGGCGCCCCCAAGGATCGTCATCGATTGTCTGGAGGAGATCTCCTTCCATGCCTGGGCCTTGGCACGCGCGTGTTGGGCCTGCGTTTGTCGCATGCGGCCCCGTTCGAGAAATGCCCAGGGCAGAAATCGCCAATGGATCAGTTGTTTTCCTTGAACATAATATATTCATGATAGACGATCTGGCTTAGGTATGAGTTGGGGGAATGTGCAGCGTTAGTATTCAGACCTAATGCATCACTTACAATAGTGAATGGAGTGACATTTTATTGATTGAAGGAAACATAATGATGTGAAGATGATTAACGCAAGCAGAATATGTATTTGTTTCCATATAATGGCTTTAAGGCTCCTACACACATGTGGGAGCCACTGACCAAGCTGCTCGCGCGTGAATCCTGCAGACTCGGCAAGCATGCTCGCTGGTGTGTGGGATGAGGGGATCAACGAGCGATTAAAAATGCTTCGGCTCGCTGACGACATGTGTAGGCTCCTGCTTTAGCATGTGGACGAAGTTTCATGCGAGCGGCTCGGCGAGCCGTGCTCGCTTTGTATGGCTAGCCTTTACGGTAACCCTTCTTCTTTATTTCACAGTAGGTCCCTCCTCTCGATACGCTTTTGTTTGTGTTTAAATATCGTGGTGAGTCCGAGGACGTAAAATCTCGGCCGCGATGCCTCCGTGATCTATAATGAAATTCGCGTAATTCTAGAAGGTGCTCTGCGTTGACGGAGAATTTCTTCTTCGATATATTAGTATACCGCGGCCATTTTCGTGTTTTTGCTAGCTAGCTTCACTGGAATTCTCGATTCTGAGAACAAATTCAAGAAATCGTGTTGTTATCGCCGAGAGAGAGAGAAGAATCTATTTATCGAAGAGAGATAGACAGACGAGACGCTGCAGCGCCGCGTCATGGCTATGCGGCGCGTAGCCGCCCAGGCCCAGCTGCGCTGATGCGTCGCTACGCGACTCTGCGCTTGCCGCGACGGAGCCCAGCCGTGGCCGTCGATGCTTGCAGATCGTTACGGATCATTCGTGAGCCGTCGGCGATCAGGAGCAGATCCTGTGACGATCTCTCCCATTTTCGTACGAAGCTCCGAGGAGAATGAGACGATCTCTCTCCTCGTAATCGGAACAAGTTTGCGGACGTACATTTATTCGTGGAAAATCTCGCTCACGAAGCGACTCTTGAGATTTTCTCGAATAAAGTGAACAATCTGCCTGTTATTGAAGCGATCGCTGTGGCACGCCGCGCGTGACACGATCGTAGACGCAGGATTGTGATTGAACGTTGCAGTTCGTTGCCGCGACTGCGACGTTAGGGATTCGGTGTTAATCACGGAGTCTCTTCCTATTGAATACGGTTTGAGCCACTGTAACGGAGAGATACCGACATACTGGTTATCGCCTGGTGGTGGTTCGCCGTTCGAAGGGGATCGAGGAACCCATTCGAATCGCCCGTCTGGTGTACCACATAGAGTGCACCGACCGGTGGAGTTGTGGTTTCATCGACCCGTGTGACATGACGTAGGAGCAGCCGGAAGTTGGACACCCAGATATTGGTATCACTTCGCGGTGCTCACCGATGCATCGGGCTTTAGAGAACCCAGCTCCAGTAGACCCAGTCGTGAGGTGACAAGCGTTAAACACAAGCGACCACTGGAGCAGAGGGGGTTCGAAGCACCGACCTTCCACCGCTACACCCACTACCAGATGCGAGTCGACCACACTGGAAACTGTGACCGTAGGGTGGTTAGGAATTGCAAAGGACGTCGTCCTAATTCGGCCGGAGCCGCAGGCCGGCCTCCTCGTGAAGGGGAACCGCCGACGAGGGACCACACGTGCAGGCTGCCGGGCGATTCCTTCATGGAAAGGAGTCGCTGTCGAGGCCGCTGCGTGGGTAGGCCGCAGGCCACCGTCTCCTGAGGAGCCGCCGACGAGGTACCCGTACCTGGACGAGACGATCCTCTTGCGTGGGTAGCGTTCGAACGTCACCCGGGCACGGCGAAGCGTGCTCGCGGGATATAGCCATTTGCGGAGCCTTACAACCTCCATTTGGTTTCCCGTCCGTGGCATTGCGAAGCGAACTCCGGTAGATTCAGAGGAAAACCTCGTCTACCTGGTTGTGCGCGTCGGTGATATCGTAAAAACGACTATCACCGACCAAAAGCAAAATAATTACAGTCCACTAGCTATACGTGCGCTGAATTACCAGGTTAGCTCTCCTTCCAAGCAATACTCAGACTGTCGCGTTGAAGCGCCAGAGACAATCAGCTGACGAGCGCGTAATCGGTGACTTGTCCGCAAAATAATTATACTTCTTGTATAATTTTTTGTGGTTACAGAAGACCTTAGAAGGAAAAGGAAGTTGCCGAGGAGACGCGGCCAGAAAGGAGAGCCGTCGTCTCATTTATTTTCTTCTTAGTTTAAGGTTTTTGTAATTGATATTTTTGATTTATATTTTTGTAATAAAAAGTGCTAATTGAAAACTTGTACCTAATTCTTCTCTACTCCTATCTTCTCCCTCGTCCGGAACCCACCTGTTAGAGCCCTGGAGTGCTCTAACAGTTTGTGACATTTATTAATTTCACATAATGTCAGCCCACGCAGTGGTTTAGAATACGATTCTAGCTTTGAGCGAAATTATTTTAATCATTATTTTTTCCATGTACGTATATATGTATACTTTAAAAGTATTTACACATACTTATCATTTTGTAATGTTATTTCCAAGTTACTTATGATTTTTTTTGTTTGTTTTTGTGTGTAAGCAAAAATACAGGTGTTCTCGATAAAAGTTAATATTTCCAGATTATAATCAATTAGTTTACTGTTAATTTACAAACAAACAGATAAGTATTTCAGCAAAATAAAAATAATGCATAGTAATGTAAATAGAATAAAAGAGGAAGGAGTGCGAAGCTTTATGATGTGCTGTAATATTGAGTTTTTCTCTGGTACTTTGTTAAATAAGCATTAATAGAGATGTAAGGACAACTTTTGCTGGTTTTTTGTAGATTATTGATTTTTTCTTAAGCACATAGCCGAATTGCTCTATTGGCAATCCTTCGCTGCCCAATGAAGAAGAATAGCTGATTCAAATGAAAGAATATATTGCATAACTTTGTACATATTTATATCAGTATATTTGTAACAATATTTCCTATCAAGCACCTATAATACCTGGACACAATCAGGCAATATTAACTTTTACCGAGAACACCTGTATCTTTATAGGTATACAAAAAACAAGCACAAAATACATTTAAAGTGATATATACGGTGAACAGGGAAAAAAAAATAATGACAAAATAATTTTGCTTAGCTAAGAATCGCATTCTAAAACCACTGTGGACCGCCAGGCAGTGACCAGCCCCCTCCTTCCTCACATCACTGGGTTTCCATGACCTTAACATCCGGTGCAAACCTTTTCACTGTTTTCGAAAAGGATTTTTCTGAGAACTATAAACATTTTATGGTATGTAGCAATCGAGGCGTATGAATTCATTAAACAAACGGACGTAGTCTTTCAAGCTTTAGAAGAACAGTACTTTTGATTATAGCTTCATATCGTAAAAGTACCTACCCGGGTCATTATTAGCTTTAATCGCATGTCGGCCTGCTTTTTATGAGCTTACAACCCGTAATGCTAGTTTATGTGGATCATGGAAGTTTTCCTCGCTATCCAAGCTATTGGACCCGCAACTTCGGGTGACCCAGTAATATGGGGCAATCAGGATGCGTTGAAACAATGAAGTATACTAACTGCTGTCCCTTCGAACTGAAAACTTTTACAATTTGGCAAATTCACGTGATCCCCACCTTGAAAACATTTTAGACCTGATTACAATTTTTGAACGTTCCAAGAATCAGTTGCACTCCAGAAACCGTGCGAACGATTCGTGGAATCATATTTTTACCGCGATCTTCAGTGACTGTGTAAACTGTGTCGAAAGATGGATAAAGCTTGTTTCTCTTGGTAGCACAAATCTTCGCAAAACGGGCCAAAGAAGAATTATAGGCAGGCAACCTTCGGGACTTTTCTATTGCGTGCGGTGCTGTAATAGAAGGTAATAGAGGGCGGTAATGACACGGGGGAAGCATGTAGCAATGACATCCAAAGTGAGATAAAAGAAATGAACCCAATTATTTGAACGTGCCTATTATGCGAGGTCTGCAATCGAATGCTTGTTGCGCCTTTGGATTGTAAGGAAAGAATTCGATTTCGCAACAATTAAGCCGCCAAATATGTGCTCAACTATTTGTTGAACACCAAGTGGCAATTACAAATATGGGATAACAAAGCCTGCGTAAAACATTTCGACGAAGAATGAGACTTTGTTATGCCTGCGTTCGTCGCAAAATCGAGCAGACGTCGTCAGAAATGCACGCCTGGAAATCAGCGCTGATTTGCTACGAACACTGGCTTTGAAATGGTGAAGGAAACTCAGGCAAAAACTGAATCATTGTCGGTTCAATGATATGACAAACTCACAACTGTTGTTCCAGACGGGTCTTACTAAACAACAATCTCGTTGAATTGACAGAAGTTTTGCCCGCTGCTATGTCCGTTAAAGATCGTACGCAAGCACTGGGTATTCTTCGCTGGCTCGTGCCTTCACCGCGGGTATACATATGAAGAACTTGCTCACCATTATGGATGCACAAGGCAAACAGCGCAAAGTAAATGGTGTCAAATTGTATTGCGCGGCGAGCTTGCTGGAGATCGATTTGCCGGTAATTTATTAAACATGCATTTACCACGGCTAGACATGATTAATAATAATTCTGGTATGGCAGCAGAAACTGCTTGATCCAGAAGGCAATAAATTATTTTAGTACTTGATGGGACATATGTTTTTATAGAAAAATCTAATAACTTCGAACTACAACGCAATAGCGTATAGTGAACACACAAACACCGGCAACCTTCGTGAAGCCATTTATGGCAGTCTTTAGCAATGGTTATATTGCTAACGTTTTCGGGCCTTACGATGGGAAAATCAATGACGCAACCATAATAGAAAGGATTTATTGGAACTAGAAGAACATTGGGTTAACTTCCGAAGAAAACGACGTGTTCATTAAGTTGACCGAAGGCTTTTAAGCGATGCGATAGAAGCAATTAGAAATAAGGTTTCAATCCATTAATGCCAGCCTTTCCAAATGGACAATGTGGGAAATCTCACTGTTACATGTTAGGAAGCCAATGATTCGCGGTGTGACAAAACTTAGGTGGAGTCGTTGAAGCAGGTTAATGGACATATTCGGAAAAAGTGGCAAATATTTAACCGCACAATACGTGAAACACCAACATGCAATATATAATGAGTGGATTGGCGAATTGCTTGGCGCATTGTACAATTGGACATTTACCCCTGGATTCTGACAGAAGCACTGGATTACAGGATAAAGTAGCTGACAGAATGCTACAAATGCAAAACCATCGGAACAAATTGAAAGATCTAGTGGACCGAGAAAATCTTAATCTTAAAATCTAAAGATTTTATAAATATATTAAATACAGATTTGGTAGCTTCAGAACTCACCGTTGAAGACGCATGATTATTTATTGTGCACCGGCACATACGCCTTAAAAATGTCACAATATTATATAGAGGACAACATGTCTGCAACAGGAGATGTTGCCAATTGAAAATCGGGCGTCCTGCGCAAAGAAAATAATTTGCCTGAAAATGCAGCTCCACTTGACACCAAAAGTACGGAATTCGCATTAATTACTTGACAAGGTAAATTATTGCGTATACGAATCCGATCTCGGCATAGGAATGCTACAAAATACTTTCGTGTATATATTAATTGATCGAAGAAAAACTGGATTAGAAGCAATAATTGGGCACTACTGTTCCTGTAGAGTTGGTTCTCGAGTCGTAAACTGCTGTTCTCGCACGTAAGGCTATGATAATTTGTGGTACGAACATATTAAGCGCATTGATACAAATGCGGATTTAGAAGATGCGGGTACGACGAATTCATCGACGAAGTCAGGACATCAGTAACGACGACGCAGAGGCTAATTCTGACATTGATTTAAATATTTAAGTAGCGGTAAGAGATATTTTATTGGGATTTGTCATTACTTGAATCGTCTCAGAATTCTTTTTCCATCAAAATCAAGATAATTTTATACTCTTCCAGGCGTTTTCAAACTGGATTCATACTCAATGGGGCTTAACGCAGGACTAAAGGAATGAACGTTACGACATACATTTGGCGCTGCAACGTGCCGTTACACTTCGCTTACAATTCCGATGTTCATCCTGTTCTAATAATTGTTTTATAAGCACTGCATCATTAGAAAAGCTTCTGTCAGGAAAATTTGAAAAACATGGGATAATATAATCCATTGTTCTTTCCGTGGTCGAGTGTTGCTCGTTCGGAATTGTTGAGTTTGCGTATCGTGTGTGCCTGACTAATACAAACTCGAAGGACCACCTTCGTTTTGATGGAAATTAATGGTTGTGTATTTGGTGTTTGGTAGATTCACCATTGGCGTCACAGTAACGTTTCTAACTATGATTCTGTTGCTAATCTAACTAAACTCATGTTCTTCTTATATACTAAAACTGTTGATGAGACGTAAAGGACCTTCGACCAATCGGTCGACGTCCCTGGTCGGGGCTTGATTTGCAAAAACCGCCTAGTCTAGGTTGCCGCCCACCAGTCGGGGTACAAACTAGGACCTCCTGGAAATGGAAAAATTCTTAACATCCTGACCGGGGACCAAACGAGGTACTACTGTCGCATTACTCGACCGCGCGACTAGTTGTAAGGTTTGCGACACGTCCAATCGCCATTGCGACGACGTGGACAGGGGCCCTTCCTAATTGCTTCCACCTCGTAATGACTCCTTGAAACTCCCCTCCAGAGAGCCAGGCTGTGTCCGGCAATCGTTTGCCGCAGTACGGGCACAGGTTGCGATCCCGAGGTACCTGGAAGGCTTAATCACACCGTAAGCCTCCATGCCGGTCGTCACGACAATCCATTCCATAATTCCTTTTTGGTTGCCTTTGTGGAACGGTACGCGACGGCAGGAGAAACGGGGCCCGGCCTTGGCTTTAACCGCTCGGGCCGCAGCAGCATGCACGACTCATAAAATCGCCTCAATCCTAAGCTGGCGCGGCGATGGGATGCACGGGCTGGGTTGGGGAGAAAGGCCCAATCCCAAGCGACCACCTCCAAACCTGCCGGCAACCCCCGAGCATTAGTGCTTACCCGGTAAGGCGGTTTCTCTGCCTGGTGGACCTTTATTTCCGACCTACGCGTGGAATTGACCCATATGGATTCACAAATTAAAACGAGGATGGGACGGGTAATGAGCTGGTTGGGGGAGGACGAAGACGGTGCGGCTCCTTCAGGGGGCTGTGTCCGGCAATCGTCGAGCCGGCGCAGTACGGGGCGTAGCGACCTCTGAGGTACCTGGGAGCTGATCACACCGTAAGCCTCCTGTTGGGTCGTCACGACGACCCATTCACAATTCCTTTTTGGTTTTGGTGAATGATACGTGACGGCAGGAAGCGAAGTGCCTTCGGCTTAACCGCCTGGAGCCAAGAAGTATGGCGACTCTATAAATCGCCCTCAATCCTGAAGCCTTCATGCAGTGCGCGGCGATGGGATGCATGGTTGAGGAGAAGGCCCAATCCCAAGCGACCACCTCCGGGGGCACCTGCCGAACCCCGGAGTATTAGGCTTTACCCGGCAATATGGCGGCTCTGCCCTGTGGACCTTTATTTCCGACCTACACGTGGGAATTACATGGATTCAGTCAATTAAAACGGGGATGGGACGGCCGTTGGTACGAATGGGGAGGACGAAGACGGTGTTGCTGTTACGGGTGACACGGCGCTCGCGCCTCACTTAGCGCCTGGCCCGGTTTGCGTGGAAGGTGGAGGAGTGACGACGAGACTGCGTCAGTCTCGTCCTTCTCCTCCACGAGGAGCCGACATAGAAGCTTGGAGGAAGCGGACGGGCAGGCCGTCGACGAAGTGGGCGCAAGGCGATGAGCCCGGTTGTGATGTTGAGCTGTCTCAGGGACGAGGTAACCGGAGGAGATATCTCGAGAGGATCTCCTCGTCCCTGAGGCGGGTCGAAAAGGCTGCCGCCGCAGCCTGCTCTTCCTAAAGGGGCAGAAAAGTGCCAGCGTGGCTAAGGCGTTCCTGCGAGAGGCTGCGCAAAATATGGGGAGGCGGCGCAGGTGGAGCTGAGCGGGCGAAATGCCCGGCTGCAGCTCCAGGTGGAGGAGGAGCGACGGGGAGGATGAGGGCAGAGGCGCGCCGGAACAGCGCAGCCCTCCACTCCTATCCTCCCTCCTCCTCCACCTTCCACCACGTGGACTCCACGGTCGTGAAAAAAAGCGGAGTTCGGCGGCGGTGTTGCGGGGACCTCCCACCCGCACTCCGGCCGGTGATGTGCAGAAAGCCTCCCCATCCTCCTCAGAGGACGAACTACTGAGGGAGGATCGGGAACTATGATGGATAGTGTTGCCGCCTTCCGGGGAGGGAGCTCCTCCACGGAGCAAAGTGCGGTCAGCAACAAGAAACGGCGGTGCCTCCCCCGACCAAAGCGTCGGTTCCAGGCGGGAGAGGCAAAGGTGGGGGAAGAAGGAAGGCTCCCACTCACCGTATTGGCAGTTCTGGTGCCGCGGGTTTGGCACTTGTGGTAGTACCCGCGGCCCCGGAAAAGCGTCCTCCGCGACACCATCCCAAGGAAATTGTCGTGAGCGAAGGTAGAGGCGGAAGGCGAAGAGGGCGGCGAGGAAGACCTCGCAGCCGCGACCTGCTACCTCGCCGCCCGGCGGCTGCGCGAAAGGGCGCGAAGGGTGTGACCAGCGCGCTTCTGGCAAACGGCAGCAGTTACGCTGACCGTTCCCTCAGGGGCGACCTGACGCACTCGGCGGGGGCGATGCAGCTCGCCGTGGACATGGCATATATCCCTGGAGGAGCTCGGCAACGCTTCCGTGAGGGCGAAGAGGGCCGCAATGCCGGGGTCTCCTGCTGGAGATCCCTGGTCCAGAGGGCGGCGAGAAGTGGTGGACCGACTCGCCCAGAAGGCTCCAGGAGCAGCTGGGCGAAGTGGCGGGTGTCCGTGGCGCGTTGGTTTGTTTGTGGCCCACGGCACAGAGATCGCGCATATGTGGGTTGGACGGCTCGGTCACCGCGCAGGAGGTGTCTTGTGCCCTAGCGAGGGCGGGTGATTGCCCCGAGCGAGACGTGCGGGTCGGAGAAATCCGCAGGTCTCCTTCCGGCCCTCCCTCAGGGGCTGTGTCCGGCAATCGTCGGCCGCAGTACGGGGCGTAGCGACCCCGAGGTACCTGAAGCTAATCACACCGTAAGCCTCCTGTTGGTCGTCGCGACGACCCATTCACAACCTCCTTTGGCCTTGTGAATGATACGTGACGGCCCCTTCAGGGGCTGTGTCCGGCAAGCGTCGGCCGCAGTATCGGGCAGCGACCCTGAGGTACCCGAAGCCAATCGGCACCGTAAGCCTCCTGTTGGTCGTCAGCGACGACCCATTCACAATACCTTTGCCTTGTTTCTTGAATGATACGTGACGGCAGGAGAAGCGGGGCCTTGGCTTATCCGCCTCGGGCCAAGTTAGTATGGGCGTGACTCCAGTAAAATCGCCCTCCAATCCTAAGCGCTATGGTGCGCGGCGATGGGGATGCATGGTCAGGGAGAATGGCCCAATCCCAAGCGACCACCTCCGGGGGCACCTGCCGAACCCCCGAGGTATTGGTAGGGCTTCACCCGGCAAGGCGTGGTTCTGCCCGGGTGGGATCCTTTATTGCCTCCGACCTACGCGTGAATTAAACGGATTCAGCTAAATTAAAACGGGGATGGGACGGGTTGTTCTGGTTGGGGGAGGACGAAGCCGGTGCCGGGGCTGGAGTCACGGTGCTCGCGCCTCACTCTCCAGCGCCCGGCCTGGCTTCGTGGAAGGTGGAGTACGACGAGACCAGCGTCAGTTCTCGTCCTTCTCTCCCACTCAGGTTTCAAAGCTCCAAGAGGGAAGTGACAGGGCAAGGGGCCGTCGACGGAGCGGGCAAGACGATGATCAAGCCCGGTTGTGTATGCCGAGCTGTCTCAGGGACGAGGTAATCAGAGACAGAACTGAGAGGATCTCCCGTCCCTGAGGCAACGAGTCGAAAGGCTGCCGCAGCCTTTTTTTTTTTTTTTTTTTTCGTGAGGAAAATCTTCGAAAGACTCCTCCCACCTCTTTGGGGAGGCGGGAGGCGTGTGTGAATTCCCGCGCCCATTACAACGGGCGCGGGACCTACCCACTAAAACTCCACGGTGATCTCTTCCGCACGATTTGGGGAGGATGCAGGGAATCGCTCGGCAGCCTACCCCGGTATCCCTCCCCGTGCTCGCGGCTTCATATTTCCGCGGGAGGCAAACGGATAAACAACCCGGTAATCGCTGTCTGTTATAGCGGCAGGACGAGGTCACCATCGTCCTGCCGCCATCCGTCCCAGAATGCGAACAGCTGGTGGCGTACGAGGCCGCAGCGTTTGTCCTGCAACCCGCCGCGATCTCCCTTCTCTACCCTTCGGAAGGTGGCCGGCGGCTCACTTGTGCACCGGGCCACCGGAGGGTGTCGTTTCGTGCGCCGGACCCGGACAGGAGGCACCGCCACCCCATCCGGTCCGACTTTCGCCTGCCCGGAAAGTGGTGGCTTTATCAGGACCCTCTCCCAGCCTGGGTCAAATACGCGCCACGCCGGCGGGCCGCTCCGCGTCGCCTGACGCCCAAGCTGACGCTCTCGCCACCAAACGTTTAGCGCGAGCCTCAGCACGCTCAGCGGACGCTCGCTCCCCTTCCCGCACTTCTGCAACATTTACGTATTTCGCAGAAGTGGAGGCCACGGCACCCTCCGTTTCCTGCTGCCGAAAGCATGGCGTCTGGCACCATGCCCGGCTTGGCGACGACGCCGATCAGGACACGGCGTTCACCCTCCCTATGCAGCGCATTTCCTGGAGTGGTATGTTCAGCCGTGTCCTGCTCCAGCCGTCACAATGGCAGCAACGCGCCGTTCGGCTCCTTCTGATCCGGCACAGGTATCTCCCGAAGCTGCCATGCCTCCCGAGAACACCTGTGCCACTCCTGTAAGTAGAGGCTTCCATGGTCCTTCTGTCCAGCCACTCACATAGGGTGGCCTAGGTGGCCCGACTGTCCGGTGCCCCGCGGTAGGCAGAGGCCAACCGCTCTTGCCACAGCGTGCACCACGGACTGCCGGGCCTGGCACTTCAACTCGCCCCAACAGGTGTCCTCGCACACGCAGGACCGCCTCAATTCTCCCGCGCGACGGTCGACGCGGTGATGAGCATCATCAGCGTGCGCACCGCGCGAGGAGATCCATGGGCGGCATCCTGCAATCGCCGTCGCGCCTCATGCGACATCGGTCTGGTGATCCCGCGGACGATATCCCTTCAGAGCCATCCGCCTCTGCACCCGACGCAGCATAGTCATGCCGCGCCGGGGAGCCGCCAGGTCGTCCGCCCAGACAGGAGCCCCGTATAGGACCACCGACTTGAACCATTTGCCACATAGAGGCGGCGAATCCTGGCCCAGCCGGGCCCCCAGGTGTCAAAGCAGAATCCGGCCCAAAGCCCCCGACCATCCTCTCCAGCCGGGGGACCAGACAGCGGAAATGCTCCTCGAAGCGCCGAGTGGTTATCGAGGATCAGCCCCAGATACCTCATCTGGGGCTTCACCTCGATACGCCTCACCCACGCGGATCAGAGGGGTGGCGGATCCTGCGGGAGTGAATGGAACGCTATCACCTCGGTCGCATGGACCGCCACCGTCATCCCTACATCCTCTGATCCGGTCGACGACGCGTTTGCGCCCTCCTTCCGGCGAGATGCCATTTGGCCCCTCCTGCAAGAAATGCGCCCGACGGCCAGCACCAGTGTGTCATCTGCATAACACACGGCGCTGACGCAGTCGGGGAAATGATGCTTCAGCAACACCAGGTCGTACGCGATATTCCACAGGAGTGGCCCTGAGGACCGACTCCTGCGGAACACCGCCCAGTACACCTCCCTCCGCATATGTGCATCCCGGCTCGGATACTCGATCCACCTGCCGCGGAGATAATCCCCGACTGTTCGCCCGGAGACAAGGGGGACTCCGATGATATCGAGTCTCCCTCCTTATCTCCTCCAGGGCAGGTAAAAGCAGCGCGCTGGCAATATCTCGGCGATATTGCCAAAGCCACCCTCCCCGGGAGACGGCCGACTCCGGAGGGCCCTGACAATGACCTATCGCGTCGCATGGTCGATCGACCCTCCCCGGAAACGCATGCTGGCAGTCGGCCAGGCCGGGGGCACCCGCGCCAGGTGCTCGACGAGGCGGGCAGCAATCACCCGCTCGAAGAGCTTGCCCACCTCGTCGAGGGAGACAGATGGGCCGGTATGCGGAGAGACTCCGCGGGCCGACCACTCCTTCCGGAGGAGGACCATCCTCGCCACGCTTCCAACTGGGGGAATCGCCGTCCACTCAGGCATCGGTCGAACAACCGCCTGAGTGTCAGCCCTTCAGCGACGCCCTGGGTCGGGACCGACCGGCCGGGCTACACCATCCGACGCCGGGGCCGTGTTACGCCTTCCGAGCCAAATCTGATGGCCGCGGCCAGCTCCCTGAGCGACCCCAGTTCGGCCGCCTACTTCATGCTCGCCGGAGGACGTGGTCCCCTCACCCGAATTGGGAAAAAGAGCTATTGACCACGTCCTCCAGCAGCCGGGGGGGTCAAGACCTCGGTGACGGGGGAACCGCCCACGGGGCGGAGCTTCTTCAGCACCGGCCTGTACGGGCGCCCCAAGGCGATCGTCATCGATTTGTCTGGAGGAGATCCTTCCATGCGCCTGGGCCTTGGCCCGTTCTGATGCGCGACCCTGCAGGAGCAACCCGCGCCATTCGGTATGCCCCTCCTTACCAGCGGTGGGAAACGACGGCATCTGCCCTCGCTCGCGCACGCCATCGTCCGGTCGTAGACGACGGCGCGCAGCGGGCGTACTGGCGTCAGACTAGCAATTCCAGCGATCGCGGCCGACCACCAGCATACCGCCCGGCGAGGATAGCTCGCCCCCGACCTGGGCATCGACGCGTCACCGATCGGCCGCGACTAGGTACCCCGAGCCAGGGCAAAGCCTCCTCCTCATGCCCGGCAACTCGGCCGCAACCTGCGGCCAAGTTGCACGCGAGGGCCAACTGCCATCAGGGCGTCCTTGTCCAGGCGCCGAAGCGGCCAGCGGCGCGGCGGAGATGCCATCCGGGCGGCAGTGCCGGGACGCAGCCCCGGCGGCAGAGACCTCCATCCGGAGCTATACCATTTGATCGGAGAGCGTACTCTCGCCTTCGGGGCCACTCTAACCCGACACCGCGCGCACGGCGTTTGGGGTCGCGAATCCAACATCCACGACTTCCATATATCGCCGGGTGATAGCACGCACGTGCTCCGACGTCCCGGTTCAGTAACCGAAGGTCGAGCCCCCCGCCGCCCAGTCGCCCAGGATTCCGCCGCCGAACGGTGGTCCTGGGGGATCCCAAGCCACCGACTTGGCGTTAAAGTCCCCGCATCGGTATCTAGCACCGGCCGTCAGCAGCGCGGCGCCTGCGCATGCCGCGACCTCGGCCAAGGTTGCAGCTCGAACGCGGCGTGCACCGCTGCAGAGGCGAGATGTAGCAACCCCACTACGGCGACCCCCAGTTCGATGGCGGCGACGAAACCTGGCCGCGCTCCAGGTAATCGGAAGAAGCGGCGACCCGTCGCCACCTTCCCCATAATAAATCGCCATCAAACCGTCCATGCGTCGCCCACCGGTCGCAATGCGGGTGATCCGGCACGCAGTACCGGCGGCGACCGCCAGCGTTCACTCCGCGAGGGACTTGCGGACATCATGTCCTGTCTGCCGTCGCGGCAGTGGTTGAGATTGGCCTGGAGGAGGAGGAAGGCAGGGCGCCGTTATTTAACGCGGCCGTCCCAGCCCTCCTCCCGGCTGTCCACGCTTCCCTGTAGGCACCGTCCAAGCTCCACTGGTGGACGCTGCCAGCAACCGGTGCTGTGACTGCGGTGGGCCTTCTTCCCCTTCCGGGAGGGGAGAGCACTTTTGCCTCCCACCCTGTCAGGATCGTGGCTGGCCTACCCATGTCCGCACATAGCGGGCAGTGGCCGCCGAGCACTGTCGCGCGATGGTCATGTCTGCCCGCAGCGGTAATACCACTGACCGCTGCAGGTCCACCGGGCGAGGTGCACCACTGCCTCAATGCGCACCAGCCTCGAGGCAGCGGTGACACTGGTACGTGGCCGCGGCGTCGAAGGTATCTCACTGGCGCGCCGAAACGTCTCACCCGCAATACCCTCCCGGATTCCGCCACCTTTCGGGCGAAGTGAGGACACAGGGCCCATTATCCGACCCCAGGCCGGAAGGAGACCTGCGTGATTTCTCCCCGGACCCGTTACTACGTCTTCCCTCGGGGCAATCAATTCGCCCTCGCTAGGGCACTGGGACACCTCCTGCGCGGTGACCGAGTCAACCAACTCATATGCGCATCTTCCAGCGTGCCGTACGGACGACACAGACACCCCGCTCACCAGCTGCCGGTCCTGGAGTTCCTCTGGGCGAGTCGGTCCGCCTTCCGCCGCCCTCTGGACCAGGGGTCTCCAGCAGGAGACCCCCGGTCACGGCCCTCTTCGCCCTCACCGGAAGCGATGCCGAGCTCCTCCAGTGATATGCAGCCACTTCGGCGAGCCGTACTTCGCGCCCCCGCAGTGTCAAGGTCGCCCCGGTGAACGGCGGTCAGCGTAACCGCTGCCGTTTGAGGGAGCGTCCCTGGATCGTGGCCTCTTCGCGAAGGCCTTTCAGCCTCAGCCGCGGGCACGGCGAGTAGCAGAAGTCGCGGCTGCGAAACGCTTCGCCGCCCTCTTCGCCTTCCGCCTACTACACATCGGGCTCCACGATACCCCCCTGGGATGGTGCCCTGGAGGACGCGCAAACCGGGGCCGCGGGTGACACTGCCCTGGGGCTATGACTGGGCGACCGCAGCACTGAACGGCCACGGTGGTGGAGCGCTTCCCTCCCCAATCTCTTCGCCTTCACCCGCCCGAATTGACCACGGTCGGGGGAGGCACCGCAACTTCCGCCGACACACACCTCCCGTAGAGGAGCTCCTCCCGGAAGCGCAGGCTCAGCTTGCCGTCGATCGGCGTTCCCGGATCCTCCTGGGGAAGTTCGTCCTCTGAGAGCAGCAGCCCAGAACTCCGCGCGGGCGGAGTGCGGGTGGAAGGTCCCCGCAACACCGCCGCCGCACTTCCTCTTTTCCACGACTGTGGGTCGTGGTGGTGGAGAGTGGAGGAGGAGGAGGATATGGGAGGAGGGCTGCGCTGGTTCCAGCGCGCTCTTCGCCCTCATCCTTCCCCCGCGTCGGCGCTCCTCCTCCACCTGTGGAGTCAGAAGCCGTGGGCATTTCGCCCGCTCCCAACTCCTGCGCCGCCTCCCCCCATATTTTGCGCAGCCTCTCGGAGGGCCCCTCAGGGGAGACTGTGTCCGGCAAGCGTCGGCCGGCATGTACGGGGCGAAGCTGACCCGAGTACCTGAAGTCTAATTGGCACACCGTAAGCCCTCCTGTTGGTCGTCGCGACGACCCATTCACAATTCCTTGCTCGTGGTTTTGTGAATGATACGTGACGGCAGGATAGCGGGGCCTGAAGTTTAAGCCGTCAGTTCGGGCCAAGAGTATGGCGATTCCATAAAATCGCCCTCCAATCCTAAGCTATGGTGCAGCGCGGCGATGGATTATGGTTGGGGGGAGAAGGCCCAATCCCAAGCGACCACCTCCGGGGCACCTCCGGCCGGAACCCCGGAGTATTAGGCTTACATTCCGGGTAAGGCAGCTCTGCCCGGAGTGGACCTTTATTTCCGACCCATGCGTGGGAATTCAAATGGATCTGGCTAGAAATTCAAAACGGGGATGGGACGGGTTGTTTCGGTTCGGGTCAGAGGACGTAAGAAGACGGTGCTGGGGCTGAGTGACGGTGCTCGCGGCCTCACTCAGCGCTCGTCTGCCTGGCTTCGTGGAAGGTGGAGGGAGGGATTTGACGAAGGACTGCGCAAGCTCAGTCTCCGTCCTTCTCCACCGAGGAGCCGTTACATAGGCTCCAAGAGGAAGCGGACAGGGCGGGCCGTCGACGGAGTGGGCACGACAGATGAGCCCGGTTGTGATGTTGAGCTGTCTCAGGGACGAAGGTAACCGAGGAGATGGAGTCCCAGAGGATCTCCTCGTCCCTGAGGAGCGGAGTCGAGAGCTGCCAGCAGCCTGCTCTGTAAAAGGGGCAGAAAGGGAAGCAGTGGCATAAGGCGTTCTGAGAGGCTGCGCAAAATATGGGGAGTGCGGCGCAGGAGCCGAGCGGGGCGAAATGCCCGGCTACAGGCTCCAGGTGGAGGAAGGAGCGACGGGGGGAGGATGAGGGCAGAGGCGCGCTGGAACAGCGCGCAGCCTCCCTCCCTATCCTCCCTCCTCCTCCACCTTCACTCCACCACGACCCACAGTCGAGAGAAAAGATGAGTGCGGGCGGCGGCACGGTGTGACCTTCCACCCGCACTCCGCTCGCGCAGAGATTCCCCATTCTCCTCCAGAGGACGAACTTCTGAGGAGGATCGAAACATGGTCGACGGCAAGCTGGCCGCCTTCCCGGGAGGAGCTCCGCTGAGGTGTGAGGTCGGCAGGAGAGGCGGTTCCTCCCCCGACCGAGGTCGGTTGCCGGGCGAGGAAGAGGAAGGCGAAGGTGCGGGGAGGGAAGCGCTCCACCCACCGTGGCTGTTCCGGTGCCGCATGGGTTTACGCGGCCCCAGGGTAGTGTGAAACCCGCGCGGCCCCTGGTTTGCGCGTCCTCCAGCGTGCACCATCCCAAGGGGGTGTCGTGGCCGCAGCCGAATAGTAGGGCGGAAGGCGAAGAGGGCGGCGAAGAAGCCTCGTAGCCGCGTTACCTGACTCACCTCGCCGCCCACGGTAAGGCCGCGAAAGCGCGACAGGTGCGACCAGGGCGTTTCCCTAAAACGGCAGCAGTTACGCTGACCGTTCCTCAGGGGGCGACCTGATACTACTCGCGAGACGATGCAGCTCGCCAGGGATAATATATCCCTGGAGGAGCTCGGCATCGCTTCCGTGAGGGCGAAGAGGGCCGTGACCGGGGTCTCCTGCTGGAGATCCCTGGTCCAGAGGAGCGGCGAGAAGGCGTGGACCGACTCCTGCCCAGAGGCTCCAGGAGCAGCTGGGCGAGTTGCGGGGTGTCAGTAATAACAGTCCAGCCCACGAAGCCCCACAGAGATGCGCATATGCTGGGTGCTGGACGACTCGGTCACTACGGGCGCAGGAGGTGTCCTGTGCCCTAGCGAGGGCGGGGTGATTGCCCCGAGGGAGACGGTGCGGGTCGGAGAAATCCGCAGGTCTCCTTCCGGCCTGGGGTCGGTGTGGGCCCGGTGTCTCTCCGCCGCCCGAAAGGTGGCGGAATCCGGAAGAGGAGTATTGGTGGGGTGGGTTTCGGCGCGAGTGGGAGATACTCGCGCCGCGGCCACTCCAGTGTCAATACCGCTGCCTCGAGCTGGGGCACGTGAGGGCAGTGGTGCACCTCGCCGGTGGACCGCAGCGGTCAGTGTTACTCGCTGCGGGGCGAATGACCACCGCGCGAGCCAGTGCTCGGCATGGCCTCATTGTCCACTGCCCGCTATGTGCGGACATGGGAGGCCAGCCGATCACAGGGTGGGAGCAAAAGTGCTCACCCTCCCGGAAGGGAAGAAGGGGCCCACCCGGGTCGGTTACAGCACCGCGGTTGCTGGCAGCGGTCCACCATGGAGCTGGGACGGTGCCACAGGGACTGGACAGCCGGGAGGAGGCTGGGACGGCCGTTAAATAACAGCGCCCTGCCTCCTCCTCAGGCCAATCTCAACCCACTGCCGCGCCGGCACAGGACATGATGTCCCAAGTCCTCGCGGAGTGGGGATGAGCCTGGCGGTCGCTGCCGAGCCGGGTACCGCGTGCGCGGAATCACCCACATTGGGTGGGCGACGCCGGACGGCGTGGCGACAGTATGAAGAGGTGGCGACGGGTCCCCGCCGTTCTCCATTCTGGAGCGCGGTCGGGGTTTCGTCGCCGTGGACTGGGGGAGTCGCCGTAGTGGGTGCAGTAAAAGGCATCTCGCCCCGCAGCGGTCTGGCGCCGCGTTCGAGCTGTACTTGGCCGAGGTCGCGGCATGCGTGCAGCGCTGGATTGCGGCCCGGCCGGTGCTAGTCCTGGGGGACTTTAACGCCAAGTCGGTGGCTTCTGGGGGATCCCCTAGGACCACCGTTCGCGGCTTGGGATCCTGGGCGACTGGGCGGCGGGGCTCGACCTTCGGTTACTGAACCGGGGTCGGAGCACACGTGCGATGCGGGCGATATGGGGGTCTATCGTGGATGTTGGATTCGCGACCCCCAAGCGCCGTGCGCGCAGCATGGTGTCAGGTTGGCAGGTGGCCCCGAAGGCAGAGACACTCTCCGATCACCGGTATATATCCGGATGGAGGTTTCTGCCGCCGGGGCATGCGTCCCGGCACCGCCGCCCGGATGGCATCCCACATCGCGCCGCTGGGCCGCTTCGGCGCCTGGACAAGAGACGCCCCTGATGGCAGCTGCCCTCGCCAGCAATCCCATGTGTGGCAGGTGGCGGCCGAGTTGCGCCAAGCTATGGAGGAGGAGGCTGCCCGGCTCGGGGTACTTAGTCGCAAACCATTTGCGACGTCGATGCCCCGGGTCGGGCGAGCTTCTCCTCGCCGTGGGCGGTGTATCTGGTGGTCGGCCCGCGATCGCGGAATTGCGGGTCGCGAGTGTCCGCGCCCGACGCCAGTACGCCCGCGCGCGCCGTCGTCTACGACCGGACGATGGCGTGGGCGCGAGCGAGGGCAGATGACCTGTATGAGGCGCATACCGGATGGCGCGGGTTGCTCTGCAGGTCGCCCATCAAACGGGCCAAGGCCCAGGCATGGAAGGATCTCCTCCAGACAATCGATGACGATCCCCGCAGGGGCGCCCGTACAGGGTGGTGCGCGGAAGAAGCTCCGCCCGTGGGCGCCCCTCCCGTCACCGAGGGTCCTGTGACCCCGGCTGCTGGAGGACGGCCGGTCAATACTCTTTCCCACCCGGGTGAGAGGACCAACGTCCTCCGGCGGAGGCGGCAGTCCCAAAGAAGTGGGCGGCCGAACCGGGGGGTCACTCAGGGGAGCTGGCCGCGGCCATCAGACGGGCTCGGGGCGCGTAACATCGGCCCCGGAGTCCGATACGATGGTGTGCCCGGCCGGGTTTGGAAGTCTTGACCCAGGGCGTCTTTGGGGCTGGGACCTCAGGCGGTTGTTCGACCGATGCCTGAGGGACGGGCGACCTCCCAGTTGGAAGGTGGCGAGGATGGTCCTCCTCCGGAAGTGAGTGGTCGGCCCGCGGAGTCTCCCTCCGCATACCGGCCCATCTGTCTCCTCGACGAGGTGGGCAAGCTCTTCGAGCGGGTGATTGCTGCCCGCCTCGTCGAGCACCTGGCGCGGGTGCCCCGGCCTGGCCGACTGCCAGTACGGTTTCCGGGAGGGTCGATCGACCATCGACGCGATAGGTCGTGTCAGGGCCTCTCGGAGTCGGCCGTCTCCCGGGAGTGGGTGGCTTTGGCAATATCTCCCAGATATTGCCAGCGCCTTTAACTTACCCTCGGGCCCTGGGAGGAGATAAGGCGCGAGGGGCCTGAATATCATCGGGTCCCCTTTGTCTCCGGGGCGGTCATCGGGGATTATCTCCGCGGCAGGTGGATTGAGTATCCGAGCCGGGATGGGCATATGCGGAGGAGGTGTACTGCGGTGTTCCGCAGGAGGTCGGTCCTCGGGCCACTCCTGTGGAACATCGCGTACGACACAGTGTTGGTGGGTTGACCTTCCCGACGGCGTCAGCGCCGTGTGTTATGCAGATGACACACTGGGTTGCTGCGCCGTCGAAGGCGCGCACACTGGGGAGGGCCAAGCGTCTCTCGCGGAGGAGAGGGCGCAACGCGTCGTCGACCGGATCAGAGGATTAAGGGATGACGGTGGCGGTCCATAAGACCGAGGTGATAGCGTTCCATTCACCTCGGCAGGATCCGCCACCCCTCTGATCCCGCGTGGGTGAGGCTAATATCGAGGTGAAGCCCCAGATGAGGTATCTGGGGCTGATCCTCGATAGCCCACTGGCGCTTCGAGGAGCATTTCCGCTGCTTCTGGTCCCCCGGCTGGAGAGGATGGTCGGGGCTTTGGGCCGGATTCTGCCGAACCTGGGGGCCCGGCCCGGGCCGAGTTCGCCGCCTCTATGTGGCAATGGTTCAGTCGGTGGTCCTATACGGGGCCCTCGTCTGGGCGGACGACCTGGCGGCCTCCCGGCGCGTGGCATAGACTATGCTGGCGTCGGGTGCAAGAGGCGGATGTGGCTCTAAGGGTCGCCGCGCACGCCGCCGTCCGCGGGTACCGGACCGTGTCGCTACGAGGCGGCGACGGTTCTTGCGGGGATGCGTCGCCCGCCGGATCTCCTCGCGCGGTCGCACGCGATGATGTATCGTCACCGCGTCGATCGTCGCGCGGGGGTGGGAGCGGTCCGGGTGTGCAGAGAACCTGCTTGGGGCGAGGATTGAAGCGCCAGGCCCGGGCAGTCCGTGGTGCACGCGTGCGCAGAGCGGTTGGCTCTGCCTACCGCGGGGCACCGGACCAGTCGGGGGCTGTTCGGCCGTACCGGTGAGTGGCTGGACAGAGCGCCATGGCGGAAGCCTCACTTACAGGATGGCAACACAGGTGTTCTCGAAGGGCATGGCAGCTTCGGGAGATACCTGTGCCGGATGAGGGGAAAGCGAGCCGACGGCGCGTTGCTGCCATTGTGACGCTGAGCAGGACACGGCGGAACATACCCTCGAGTGTATTGCGCTGCATGGGAGGGTGAACGCCGTGTCCTGATCCCCTCGGCGTCATCGGGCGGGATGTCTCGCTGCCGGGCATGGTGCGCGCCATGCTCGGCAGCGAAGAGGGGAGAAGTGGAGACCGTGGCCTCCTTCTGCGAAATCGTAATGTTGCAGAAGGAGACCGCGGAAGGGAGCGCGAGCGTCAGCGGCGTGCTGAAGCAGTCGCGCTCGTTTGGTGGCGCGAGAGCGTCGCCTGGGCGTCAGGCGACGCGGGCGGTCCCTCGGCGTGGCGCAGATGACCCAGGCAGCAGGGGAGGGGGTCCTGATAGGAGCCCCCTCCCGGCCAGGCGGAGTCAGGTCGGACCGGTTGGGGTGGCAGGTGCCTCCTGTCCGGGTCCGGCGTACCGGCCAGCGGCACCCTCGGTGGCTTGGTGCGGCCATGACGCTGCCGGCCTCCGAGAGGGTAGAGTAAGGGGTCCCGGCGGCGGTTGGGCGAGTTGGGGCCTGCAGCCGCCACCAGACGCGGCCCTGGGATGGATGGCGGCAGGACGATGCTGACCTCGTCCTGCCGCGTAGCTGAGACAGGGTGATTACCGGGGGACCGCCGTTTGTCCCCCCGCGGGTAGAGCACGCAAGCGCGGGCACCGGGGAGGATACCTGGGAAGTATACTTCAAGCGATTCCTGGTATCCTCCCAAATCGTGCGTGAAGAAGGTCACCGTGGGGTTTTTAGTGGCAGGTCCGCGCCCGGTTATAATGGGCGCGGGAATCCTTACACACCCTCCCGCCTCTCCCCAAAGAGGTGAGGGGATGGAGTCTTTCGAAGATTTTCCCCACGAAAAAAAAAAAAAAAAAGCCTCTCGGAGGTTTCCTTAGCCACGCTAAAAAGCTTTTCTGCCTTTACAGGAGCAGGCTGCGGCGGCACCTTCCTCGACCCGCCTCAGGGACGAGGGAGATCCTCTCGGATATCTCCTCGGTTACCTCGTCCCTGAGACAGCTCAACATCACAAACCGGGCTCATCGTCTTGTCGCACTCCGTCGACGGCCCGCCCTGTCCGCTTCCTGCTTGGAGCCTATGTGGCTCCCTCGTGGAGAGAAGGACGAGACTGACGCAGTCTCCGTCGTCCTCCTCCACCTTCCACGAAGAAGCCAGGCCAGGCGCTGGAGTGGAGGCGCGAGCACCGTCACTCCAGCCCCAGCACCGTCTTCGTCCTCCCCAACCGAAACAACCCGGGTCCCATCCCCGTTTTGCAATTTGTGAATCCATTTGAATTCCCTACGCGTAGGTCGGAAGTAAAGGTCCACCCGGGCAGAGCCGCCTTGCCCGGGTAAGCCTAATACTCCGGGGTTCGGCAGGTGCCCGGGAGGTGGTCGGGCTTGGGATTGGGCCTTCTCCCCAAATCCATGCATCCCATCGCCGCGCACCATAGCAGTTTAGGATTGGATGGCGATTTTATGGAGAGCTCGCCATACTCTTGGCCCAGGCGAGGTTAAGCCGGGCCCCCCGCTTCTCCTGCCGTCACGTATCATTCACAAAACCAAAAGGGAATTAGAAATGGGTCGTCGCGACGACCAACAGGGAGGGCTTACGGTTGTGATTAGCTTCAGCTGTACTCGGGGTCGCCCCCGTACTGCAGGCCGACGCTTGCCGGACACAGCCGCCCCTGAGTGGGAAGCGTTGCCGCAGCCTGCTTCTGTAAAGGGAGGCAGAAAAGCAGCGTGGCTAAGGCCACTCCGAGAGGCTGCGCAAAATATGGGGGAGGCGGCGCGGGAGTTGAAAGCGGGCGAAATGCCTGGCTACAGCTCCAGGGTGGGAGTGGAGGGAGGCGACGAAGGGGGAGGATGAGGGGCAGAGTGCGCGCTGGAACGGCGCAGCCCTCCCTTCCCATCCTCTCTCCTCCTCCACTCCTCCACCACCACGCACCCACAGTCGTGGAAAAGAGTGCGGCGGCGGTGTTGCGGGGACCTTCCACCCGCACTCCGCCCGCGCAGAAAGTCTCCCTCATTCTCCCTCAGAGGACGAACTTCCTGAGGAGGATCGGGAACATGATCGACGGCAAGCTGGCCTGCCTTCCGGGGAGGAGCTCCTCTACGGAGGTGTGGTCGGCGGGAAGGCGGTGCCTCCCGACCGAGGTCGGTTCCGGGCGTGGGAAGGCGAAGCGTGGGGAGGCTGCTCCACCCACCGTGGCCGTTCCGGTGCCGCGGGTCGCGGCCCCAGGTGGTAGTGTACCCGCGGCCCCGGTTTGCGCGTCCTCCGGGCGGCACCATCCCAAGGGGGTGTCGTCGGAGCGAGTGCGTAGCAGGGCGGAAGGCGAAAGAGGGCGGCGAAGAAGACCTCGCAGCCGCGACCTGCTACCTCGCCGCCCGCGGCCATAGGGGAAGGCCGGCGACAGGGAATTCGACCAGGGCGCTCCTCAAAACGGCATAAAGGCAGTGTTACGCTGACCGTTCCTCAGGGAGGCGACCTGACACTGCAGCGGGGGCGATGGCAGCTCGCCAGGGATAATATATCCCTGGAGGAGCTCGGGCATCGCTTCCGTGAGGGCGAAAGAGAGGCCGTGACCGGGGGTCTCCTGCTGGAGATCCCTGGTCCAGAGTGGCGGCGAGGAAGGCAGGACTGACTTCCGCCCAGAGAGGCTCCAGGAGCAGCTGGGCGAGCGGGGTGTCCGTAATCGTCCGGCCCACGAAGCGCAATACAGAGATGCGCATATGTGGGTTGGACGACTCGGTCACCGCGCAGGAGGTGTCCTGTGGGCCTTCTAGCGAGGGCGTGTGGGTGATTGCCCTGAGGGAGACGTGCGGGTCGGAGAAATCCGCAGGTCTCCTTCCGGCCTGGGGTCGGTGTGGGCTCGTGTCCCCCTCTCCGCCGGCCCGAAAGGTGGCGGAATCCGGGAGGGTATTGGTGGGGTGGGTTTCGGCGCGAGTGGGAGATACTCGCGCCGGGCGGCTAACTCCAGTGTCACCGCTTTGCCTTCGAGCTGGGGCACGTGGAGGGGCAGTGGTGCACTCGCCAGTGGACCGCAGCGCGTCGAAAAGTGTTACCGCTGGCGGGGCGAATGACCACTGCGCGAGCCAGTGCTCGGCGGCTCCCCACTGCCCGCTATGTGCGAGACATGGGAGGCCAGCCGATCACAGGGTGGGGAGCAAAAAGTGCTCTCCCCCTCCCGGAAGGTAAAGAAGGGCCCAGCTACGGGTCAAGTTACACCACGGTTGCTGGCAGCGTCCACCATGGAGCTGGACGGTGCCACAGGGACGGACAGCCGGGAGGAGGCTGGGACGGCCGTTAAATAACGGCGTTCCCCGCCTCCTCCTCCGGGCCAATCTCAACCACTGCCGCGCGGCTGTTACAGTGACATGATGTCCCGCAAGTCCTCGCGGAGTGGGGGCTGACCAGCCCTGGCGGTCCACTCCCGCCGAGCCGTACCGCGTGCCGGATCACCCACATTGGGTGGGCGACGCGGACGGTTTGGTGGCGCAACAGTATGCAGAGGTGGCGACGGGTCCTGGCCGTTCTCCATCTCTGGAGCGCGGTCGGGGTTTCCGTCGCCGTGGACTGGGGAGTCGCCGTGGTGAAGTTGCTACATCTCGGCCCCGCAGCGGTCACGCCGCCGCGTTCGAGTTATGCTTGGCCGGGAGGTCGCGGCATGCGTACGGCGCTGAGCCGCGCCGGCCCGGCCGGTGCTAGTCCTGGGGACTTTAACGCCAAGTCGGTGGTTTGGGGATCCCGGCGGACCACCGTTCGCGGCAGGATCCTGGGCGACTGGGCGGCGGGCCTCGACCCTTCGGTTACTGAACCGGGGTCGGAGCACACGTGCGTGCGGGCGATATGGGGTCTATCGTGGATGTTGGATCTCGCGACCCCAACGCCGGTGCGCGCATGGTGTCGGAGTTGGCAGGTGGTGGCCCCGAAGGCAGAGACACTCCGATCACCGGTATATCCGGATGGAGGTCTCTGCCGCCGCCGGGCTGCGTCCCCGGCACCGCCGCCCGGATGGCATCCCACCCGGCGCCGCTGGGCGCTTCGGCGCCTGGACAAGGACGCCCTGATGGCAAAGCTGCCCTCGCTGGTAAACTTGGCCGCAGGTGGCGGCGCCGAGTTGCCAAGCATGGAGGGAGGAGGCTGCCCGGCCTCCGGGTACTAGTCGCAACCATTTGCGACGCGTCGATGCCCTTCGTCGTGGCAGAGCTTCTCCTCGCCAGCGGTGTACTGGTGGTCGGCCACGCGATCGCGGAATTGCGAGGTCGCGAGTGTCCGCGCCCGACGCCAGTACGCCCGCGCGCGCCGTCCTCTACGACCGGACGATGGCGTGGCGCGAGCAAGGCAGATGACCTGTATGAAGGGCATACCGGATGGCGCGGGTTGCTCTGCAGGTCGCCATCAAATGGGCCAAGGCCCAGAGCATGGAAGGATCTCCTCAGACAATCGATGACGATCCTTGGGGGCGCCCGTACAGGGTGGTGCTGAAGAAGCTCCGCCCGTGAGCGCCCCCGTCACCGAGGCTCTTGACCCCCGGCTGCTGGAGGACGTGGGTCAATACTCTTTCCACACTCGGGTGAGGACCCACGTCCTCCGGCGGAGGCGGCAGTCCCAAGGGAGTGGGCGAAAGCCGAACTGGGGGGTCACTCAGTGGGAGCTGGCCGCGGCCATCAGACGGCTCGGGGCGCGTAACATCGGCCCCGGTCCGGATGGTGTGCCCGGCAGGGTTTGGGTCTTGACCCAGGGCGTCTTTGGGCTGACCTCCAGGCGGCTTTGTTCGACCGATGCCTGAGGGACGGGCGACTTCCCCAGTTGGAAGGTGGCGAGGATGGTCCTCCTCCGGAAGGGTCGGCCCGCGGAGTCTCCCCTCCGCATACCACGGCCCATCTGTCTCAGCTCGACGAGGTGGGCAAGCTCTTCGAGCTGGGTGATTGCCGTACCCGCCTCGTCGAGCACTCCCCTGGCGCGGGGTGCCCCGGCCTGGCCGACTGCCAGTACGGTTTCCGGGAGGGTCGATCGACCATCGACGCGATAGTGTCGTCAGGGCCCTCATCGGAGTCGGGTCCGTCTCCTCGGGGAGGGGTGGCTTGGCAATATCCTTGGATATTGCCAACGCCTTAACACCCTGCCCTGGGAGGAGATAAGAGGGCTCCTGGAATATCATCGGGTCCCCCTTGTCTCGAGGCGGTCATCAGGGGATTATCTCCGCGGCAGGTGGATCGAGTATCCGACCCGGGATGGTCGGCATATGCGGAGAGGAGGTGTACTGCGGTGTTCCAAACAGGGTCAGTCCTCGGGCCACCTCCTGTGGAATATCGCGTACGACGCTGATGTTGCCAGGCCGAGTCCTCCCCGACGGCGTCAGCGCCGTGTGTTATGCAGATGACACACTGGTGCTGGCCGTCGGGGCGCACTGGGGAATGGGCCAAGCGTCTCGCGGAGGAGGGGGCGCAACGCGTCGTCGACCGGACTCAGAGGGATGGGGATGACGGTGGCGGTCCATAAGCACCGAGGTGATACAGCGGTTCCATTCACCTCGGCAGTGATCCGCCACCTCCTCTGATCCGCGTGGGTGAGGCTAATATCGAGGTGAAGCCCCAGATGAGGTATCTGGGGCTGATCCTCGATAACCACTGGCGCTTCGAGGAGCATTTCCGCTGCGCTGGTCCCTCGGCTGAGAGAGGATGGTCGGGGCTTTGGGGCCGGATTCTGCCCAACCTGGGGGCCCGGCGGGCCGAGTTCGCCCGCCTCTATGTGGCAATGGTTCAGTCGGCGTGGTCCTATGCCGGGGCCCCGTCTGGGCGGACGACCTGGCGGGCCTCCCGGCGCGGCATGACCATGCTGCGTCGCGGGTGCAGATGGTCGGATGGCTCAAAGGGTCGTCCGCGGGTACCGGACCGCGTCACATGGAGGCGGCGACGGTTCTTGCGGGGATGCCGCCCATGGATCTCCTCAGCGCCGGTCGCACGCGATGATGTATCGTCACCGCGTCGACCGTCGCGCGGGTGGGGGCGGTCCCGGGTGTGCAGGAACCTGCTTGGGGCGAGTTGAAGCGCCAGGCCCGGCAGTCCGTGGTGCACGCGTGGCAAAGAGCGGTTGGCTCTGCCTCACCGCGGGGCACCGGACTGTCGGGGCTGTTCGGCCACTCCTATGCGAGTGGCTGGACGCAGGAGTCGCCATGCGAAGCCTCACTTCACAGGATGGCGACAGGTGTTCTCGGGGCATGGCAGTTTCGGGGAGATACCTGTGCCGGATAGGAAGGAGGCCGACGGCGCGTTGCTGCCATTGTGACGCTGAGCAGGACACGGCGGAACATGACCCTCGAGGTAGTGCGCTGCGTATGGGAGGGTGAACGCCGTGTCCCTGATCGGCGCTATCGGCGGGATAGTCTCGCTGCCGGGCATGGTGCGCGCCATGGCGCTCGGCAGCGAGGAGAAGCTGCGGGCCGTGGCCTCCTTCTGCGAAATCGTAATGTTGCAGAAGGAGACCGCGGAAGGGAGCTCGAGCGTCAGCGGCGTGCTGAAGCTCGCGTCGTTTGGTGGCGAGAGGCGTCGCTCTGGGCTACGTCAGGCGACGCGGGCGGCCCTCGGCGTGGCGCATGACCCAGGCTGGGGAGGGGGATCCTGATAGGGAGCCCCCTCCGCCAGGCGGCGTAGCGTCGGACCGGATGGGGTTGGCAGTGCCTCCTGGCGTCGGGTCCGGGCGCACGGGAAGCGGCACCCTCGGTGCCCTGGTGCGACCATGAGCTGCCCGGCCTCGAGGCAGAAAAGGGGTCCGGCGGTTGCGAGGGTAGCGGCCCTGAAAGGGGTCGCGGCGGTTGCGGGTTGGGGGCTCACTGGCCGCCACTGGAACCTGACCCAGAGGATCGGATGGCGGCAGGACGATGTGACCAAGTGCTCCGTCCAATTAGCCGCTTTGAGATGAGACAGAGAGCGATTACCGGGGACCGTTTGTCCCTCCTCGGGTGAAGGCGCAAAGCGCGGGCACAGGGAGGATACCGGAAGTATACTTCGAGCGATACCCACTAAAAACCCGGTATCCTCCCAAATCGATACCAGGAAGTATACTTCCGGTCACCGTGGCAGCGTTTTTTAGTAGGTAGGTCCCGGTAATCGCCCGTTACAATGGGCGATTCCGGTGAGTCCACACACCCCTCCGCCTCCCCAAGAGGTGGGAAGGGAGTCTTTCAACCGGAAGATTTTCCCCACGAGAAAAAAAAAAAAAAAAAAAGCCGGTATCAGCGTCCGAGGAGGCTATCTCCCTCCGAGAGGAGAGTTAATCGTCAGATCGGCGAGTGGATGCGCGATGGCATTTTTTTTTTTTTTTTTTTCTCGTGGAAAATCTTCGAAAGACTCCCTCCCCACCTCTTTGGGGAGAGGCGGGAGGGTGTGTCAAATTCCCGCGCCCATTATAACGGGCGCGGACCTGCCCACTAAAAGCCCCACGGTGACCCTTCCGCACGATTTGGGAGGATGCCGGGAATCGCTTGAAGTATACTTCATTATCCTCCCGTGCCCGCGCTTTGCGCCCACCCCGCAGGACGACAGTCCCCGGTAATCGCCCTGTCTCATAGCGGCAGGACAGGGTCACTGCATCCTGCCGCCATCTCCAGTGCCGCGTCTAGTGGCGGCGGCGACCCTGCACCGAAACCACCGAGGAGTGCCGCTCCGTGCGCCGGGCTCCGGACAGAGGCACTCGCCAACCCATCCGTCCGACCCTTATCTCTCGCCTGGGCGGAGGGGGCTCTATCAGGACCCCTCCCAGCTTCGGGTCATGCGCCATGACGAGGCCGCCCGCGTCGCCTGATCGCCCAGGCGACGCTCTCTCGCCCACCAGAAACGAGCTGCGAGCTTCAGCATGCCGCTGACGCTCGCGCGCTCCTTCCCGCGGTCTCCTTCTGCAACATTACGATTTCGCAGAAGGAGCCGCCATGGCTCCTCCACTTCTCCTCGCTGCCGAGGCATGGCGCTACCATTGCCCGGCAGCGAGACATCCTGCCCGATGACGCCGATCAGGACACGGCGTTCACCCTCCCATGACAGCGCATACCTCGAGGGTATGTTCCGCCGTGTCCTGCTCAGCGTCACAATGGCAGCAACGCGCCGTCGGCTCCTTCCCTATCCGGCACAGGTATCTCCCGAAGCTGCCATGCCCCGAGAACACCTGTGCCATCCTGTAAAGTGAGAGGCTTCCATGGCCTTCTGTCCAGCCACTCACATAGGAGTGGCTGAACAGCCCCGACTGTCCGGTGCCCCGCGGTAGGCCCAGAGCCAACCCGCTCCTTGCCACGCGTGCAGCACGGACTGCCGGGCCTGGCGCTTCAACTCGCCCCAAGCAGGTTCCTGCACACCCGGGACCGCCTCACCCCGCGCTGGACGGTCGACGCGGTGACGATACATCATCGCGTGCGACCGCGCGAGGAGATCCATGGGCGGCATCCCCGCAAAGAACCGTCGCCGCCTCTATGTGACACGGCTGATCCGGTACCCGCGGACGACCCCCAGAGCCGTATCCGCCTCTGCACCCGACGCACAGCATAGTCATGCCGCGCCGGGAGGCCGCCAGGTCGTCCGCCCAGAAGGGGGCCCCGTATAGGACCACCGACTGAACCATTGCCACATAGAGGCGGCAGAACTCGGCCGCCGGGCCCCCAGGTTGGGCAGAATCCGGCCCAAAGCCCCGACCATCCTCTCCAGCCGGGGACCAGGCAGCGGAAATGCTCCTCGAAGCGCGCCAGTGGTTATCGAGAGATCAGCCCCAGATACCTCATCTGGGGCTTCACCTCGATATTAGCCTCACCCACGCGGATCAGAGAGGGGTGGCGGATCCTGCCGAGGTGAATGGAGACGCTATCACCTCGGTCTTATGGACCGCCACCGTCATCCCCATCCCTCTGATCCGGTCGACGACGCGTTGCGCCCCCTCCCCGGCGCGAGACGCTTGGCCCTCTCCAGTGCGCCCCGGACGGCCAGCACCAGTGTGTCATCTGCATAACACACGGCGTGCTGACGCCGTCGGGGGAGGTCGGCCCGGGCAACACACTGCGTCGTACGCGATGTTCCACAGGAGTGGCCCGAGGACCGACCCCCTGCAGGAACACCGCAGTACACCTCCTCCGCACCTTACATGCCCATCCCGGCTCCGGATACTCGATCCACCTGCCGCGGGAGATAATCTCGATGACCGCCCCGAGACAAGGGGGACCCGATGGGTTATTCGAGCCCCCTCCTTATCTCCTCCCAGGGCAGGGTGTTAAAGGCGTTGGCAATATCCAAGGATATTGCCAAATCCACCCCTCCCCGGGAGACGGCCGACTCCGAGAGGGCCCTGACACGACCTATCGCGTCGATGGTCGATCGACCCTCCCGGAAGCCGTACTGGCAGTCGGCCAGGCCGGGGGCACCCTGCGCCAGGTGCTCGACGAGGCGGGCAGCAATCACCCGCTCGAAGAGCTTGCCCACTTCGTCGAGGAGACAGATGGGCCGGTATGCGGAGGAGACTCTGCGGGCCGACCCTCGCTTCCGGAGGAGGACCATCCTCGCCACCCCCCTTCCAACTGGGGGAATCGCCCTGTCCCTCAGGCATCGGTCGAACAACCGCCTGAGAGTCAGCCCTAAGGACGCCCTGGGTCAAGACCCAAACCCGGCCAGGCACACCATCCGGACCAGGGGGCCGTGTTACGCGCCCCGAGCCGTCTGGATGGCCGACGGCCAGCTTTCCCCTGAGTGACCCCAGTTCGGCCGCCCACTCCTTGGGACTGCCGCCTCCGCCGGAGGACGTGGTCCCCTCACCCGAATTGGGAAAGAGTATTGACCACGTCCTCCAGCAGCCGGGGTCAAGACCCTCGGTGACAGGGGGCGCCCACGGGCGGAGCTTCTTCAGCACCAGCCTGTACGGGCGCCCCCAAGGATCGTCATCGATTGTCTGGAGGAGATCCTTCCATGCCTGGGCCTTGGCCCGTTATGCGCGATGGCATTGTGCAACCCTCTCTCTCGGAGTACGCGAGTCCGGTAGTGCTCGTTAAAAAGAAAGACGGTGGTATGCGTTTGTGCGTCGATTATCGCCTCTTGAACGCGAAAATCGTCCGTGACCGATACCCCCTCCCACTAATCGAAGATCAGCTGGATTGTTTACGCGATGCGATGGTTTACAGTACATTAGATTTACGAAACGCCTTTTTCCACGTGTCGATCGAATCAGAGAGCAGGGAAATATACCTCCTTTGTTTGTGCCTGATGGGCAATATGAATTTCTGAAAAGTGCCTTTCGGCTTATGCTAATTCTCCCGCCGTTTTTCAGAGATTCGTGAACGTCACGCTTTTAGGAGACCTCATCGCAGATAAGATCGTCTTAATCGTACATCGACGACCTAGTTGTTGCCCGCGAAAAATTATGAAAGCGCTGCTGAACGGTTAAAGGTCGTACTTAGGCGGGCAGCGGAGTGTGGTCTGGTCATTAATTGGTCCAAATGCGAGTTTCTTAAAACGCGGGTAGAGTACCTCGGGCATATAGTGGAGGGGGGGACGGTATGTCCGTCCGAAAGCAAAACGAAGGCGGTGGCACGATTCCCGACTCCGACAACAATAAAGCAAGTGCAGAGTTTTCTTCCAGGCTATCTGGTTATTTTCGGAAATTTATTCAGGAATACGCGCGGCAATGGCACGCCCGCTAACACAGCTGTTAAAAGCCAATACGCCTTTACGATTTGGGGAGGAGGAGCAGAACAGCGTTTCCAGTCGCTCCAAGGAAGCTCTGCGCCGAAAGCCGGTTTTGCGAATATATCGGCCCGAAAAGGAAACAGAGCTTCACACCGACGCGCGTCTATGTACGGCTACGGGGCGATATTGCTACAGCGCGACAGCGAGGACGGCGCGTTTCACACGGTATACTACGCAAGTGGGAAGACCACACCAGCAGAGCAACGATACCCGAGGCACGAGCTCGAGGTCCTGGCGATTGGTGGGGAGGGCCCTAAAGAAGTTTCGGGTCTATTTGTTGGGCATCTCGATTCAAAATTATCACGGACTGTCGGGCGTTCGCGCTGACCATGAGGAAGAAAGACCTCTGCGTCCGGGTAGCGCGATGGGCACTTTTGCTGGAGGAATTCGAATATGCGATCGAGCATCGGCCGGGAAGCTCGATGAAACACGTTGACGCGCTAAGCCGCCAATCCGACGTCGAATTGTCTCGCGATTGAGAGTGGGGAGCAGCATCACAGCGCGAATTCCAGTGCAAAGCGCAGGAACGCGACGATGGCGGCCTGCGGAAGAATTATGGATACTGTTAGCGAGCGGGGAATCGACGGGTACATGACAAAGCGGGGGCTCCTTCTGCGTGAGGTAGACGACGAATGGCGTATCGTGGTGCCCAAGGACATGCAGACGCAGATTACGCGAAAGAGCGCACGAAAACAGACACTTTTCCGTCGCCAAAACGGAGGCATTATTACGTCGCGATTATTGGTTCCCCGCGATGATGCGGGAAAGAAGCGGGGAAAATAGTCGATAATTGCGTGGACTGCAATTCTTGCGCTGAACGTGGGGGCGGCAGGAAGGGCTGTTGCAATAATGATTGAGAAGGGGGGATCGGCCCTCGATACCTCATCACGCATTGACCACCTCGGCCTCTCTTCTCTTGCGTCCACCAAGAAGCGATACGGTCAGTATTCTGGTTGTGGTGGATGCATTTTCTAAGTTTGTATGGTTGGTAATGCCAGCGCCACAGAAGTCGACGAATTCTGTCGAGGTTGTGGATCGGTTGAGAAAACAGGCGGAATTTTCGGGGAATCCGCGACGAATCATCTCCGGATCGGGGCACAGCGTTTACAGCCCAGGTATTCGAAGATTACTGCGCCGACCAAAGAATCGAGCACGTTCTGATAGTCGCAGGGGTGCCGCGGGGAAACGGGCAGGTTGGAGCGAGTGAATCTGCACGTTGGGATTCCGTTGCTCACAAAGATGGGCTGCGCCGCACCCCACGGAATGGTACAAGCACCTATCTAGAGTTCAGCAGTTCCTCAACGCCACCCCCCACCGGAGCACAGGGTGTCTCCTTTACTCTGCTTGTGGGAACACGTATGCAGTTGAAGGACGACCCTGCAGGTAAGGGAGCGTTGCTCCGAGGCCGAATGGGCGGAAATGTTTCAGAGATAGCGGAATGAGATGAGTCAAGCAGGAAAATCGGAGGCAGTACAACAAGAGGCGAAAAAAAAGGCTCCAAGTCTACCGAGAGGGCGACCTGCAATTGTCGATCCACAGGAGGACGCAGGCCGCGCCTGGATTGAAGCTGGCTGGGAAGTTCTTGGGACCATACAGAGATAAACGCGGGCGCTCCGGAAACGATCGCTACCTGGTTGCAAAGGTCGGCGAACACGAGGGCCTGCGCACGACTTCGACGTCGGCAGACCATGAAGGCCTGGGTCGAAGGTGTTGTGGACGAAACGGAGAGAGGAAGATGGAAAGGGAGGTCGGAGAAGAAAAGTAGAAGAAGGCATCTGAGGCCATATGCTTCTTCAGGACGGCCAGGATATGTAGGAGACGAGTGTTTTCCGTCGTTTCGTATCGATCGTATTGAAGAACGGCTTGAGTGGGATCTGAATGTGTCGACTCTAATTGAACGATTGAATGTATGAGTGCGTTGGCCATAGAGATGGAATGTTTGGAAATGTTAAGAACATTCGGGAAAAGATTCACCGGATGTGGAACTGGTAAGGATTGAATTGCGTGAATGTGTCGACCCTGAACGATTGCATGATTGGATGTATGAATGTATGAAGTATGGTAACGGAACGTTGTTGCGAAACGACGGGAATGTTCTGGAAACTTCTCCGGATGTATGGAATCGGCGGATGTTTTGGACGGGAAAGGGTTAAAAAGGACGCGTCGAGAAGGCAACGGGGTCTTTTTGCCGGTCGATTGGACGACGAAACGATTGTGTACGTGACGGTCATTACGATTATAACGATTTTGTGATTACGATTGTAACGATTTAGTGAATATTATTTGTTTGGTGTTTGTTCTGGTGTTAATAAAGTTCCTTGTTCCATGTTTTGTTAATTCGCGAGTTCTGACTAAGTGATTAAATTACAATTTTAATCCTACACTACTGTGACACATGTCCGAAAAAACCATTTATGTGTATAGGCAACTGTTTTCAGAAATATCACACTCTTGGAGATTTTAAAATATAAAATTGACATTATCAATAAAAAGTCTAATAGACATGTTGTAAATCATTTAGCAAACATTTATTTATACAGTACAAAAATATATAATTGTTTGCAAAAACAAATCTTCACATACATATACTAGTGTCCCACGAAATGCTCCCATGTCTCCCTGTCCAGGCAGACACTGGCGCATTGGAGAGTCCCATCCGCAAAGGGTTAAACATTAGAGATACACAGTATTAATAAAAGATAATATTACTACTATTGTGACACTCTTACTTGATTATAATATTAATACAGATACCTTGATTATTAATTTATTAAAACATAAAGTTAATAAAGTCCCAGTAGATCATAAACATTTTAAAGAGCATACAACGTCATAAAATATTTTATTAGTGATAGAAGTAATTTGAGTAATCTGAACGTTATAGGCTACAACTATATCTCTTTAGTTAAGGTATCACAGATTCAATTTACGAGTAGTCCGACTAATAATATTAAGTTCTATGTTGAATTTGCATGTATGCATAAGAGAGATAAACCTGTATAAAGACTTTTGAAGCACGAGAGATGAAACTTACAGAGATCTTTATAGAATATTTTTTTGAACAAAATGTTGACTTAAATGTTAAGACTTACCTTACCTTGTAAGAAGCCGGCGATATCGACTGTGTAAATCGTCTTATGTTCATGTCCAGTGAAGTCGAACACGTGCTCGATTTAGGTTATGTACGTGGCGCCCTCACGTGCCACTTTCTCGATATATACTTTTACATCAAAATTTTCGACCAGCATCGCATCCTCGTCGCCAAATTGCCGAGTGTCCTTGAATTCGAGAGACTGGTTAAGTGCAAATTCTTTGTTGATCGTCTACCCTCAGCACTTTATTAACAACTCGTGAATGCAGGACAATCTTCGTTGTATCTAACTATACGCTCCCACTCTCACTTCGTTGTCAATAAATAATTACAACTCACCATATATTTCATTGGTTTGATATTACACTCGATTTTTTACATACGTCTGCACTTGATGAGTCTAACTGAGGACCTGTCGTGATTCCCCGAAGAGGATACTTTTATCGTGAAGAAAGCGGGAAGGACGCGGACGCAATCTGGTCACCGATGCTGCACTGCGCGCACAACCTTAAGGCTGGTTTACGCGCGCTAAATAACCCCAAATCAGAGACATGTTAGCTCTAAGACATAGGGACAGAGATGCCAGAAAAGCACCGCCGGGTGCACACGCACACATGCCAGATATGCGCGTTAACGTGCGCTCGTGGAGTTTCGGAAAGTCGACAAAGGCAAACTGACGCATGCCCTCTTTCTCGATTCTCCGAAGCTGCCCGAAGTAATTTCGGATCGCCTCGTGGGAGTCGAGAGAGAAAGGCTCACATTTGCCTTCTCGCTCTAAAAAACTGAAAACCGACACTCCGTCGTCAACGGCATACGATTTGGATTCTCGAGCCGAGATTCTCGACTGCTCCAGGCATTTTACTTTCCGACCTATGTAGGCGCACATAAGCAAAGTACCCATAATGAAAAAAAAATGTTGTAAAAATTTATTTTACGGAAATACACGTTTTAAAACCCTCCTGATCATATTTTAATTATTGAAAAAGACATTTTTTATTCCTATGTAACCATGAGCAATAACATATGTATATATTAATTAATACGATTTTTGAAAAATCAAAATACTTTAAGATTGAAAATTAATAAATTAAAATGAAGATTCCATTCTTTACCAGTATTGTGCACACTGTGGTATTTTTCAATAAGAAGAGTTCTTACTTTTTTATAACATAAACAAAACAGTAGAATTAATAATTGCAGAAATTAATTAATAATGATTTTCCTCGATTGTTTTGAAATAACCGTATCAATTGGTTATGACGAACTAAATAGAACTAACTAGAAACAAAGGAAAAGTGATCCCGTTTGCCAGATTAATACAAACTATGGGTTGTATCACAGACGAGATATATGAATAGACGTTTCACGTAATGTAATTTTTCGGCCGGAGTTTCTGGGGTCCCGGGACCCCATTACCATTTTCGTGTCACTCGCAACGTTATCAACAGATTCAGAAATTAACACAAGAGGAAGTGAGACCAGAAAATAAAATTACATAAATTTTATTATTTTTTAACGGAATTAAAGCTGTAGGGTCCATCATTGGGCATTAATCGATTAATTTCATTGGAGAAATCAATCGATTAAGAGTATTTAAACATTTCAAGATTATTAAAATTCATAAGGATGTATTTCATTGATACGTACACCGCAAATTCTCTATTTTTTATTTTAAATTGTAATACATCATTTATTAAAAAAATAACTCGGCTTAGAAACGCTATTTGCGACTCAGAAATCAGTTTAATCCAGACTGTGCATCGGGGCCGAGAACTTTCTTCATTCCTCGCTTTCTCGCACACTATGCTCAATTGCGTGTACGTGAGCTCGTTGAGTTTCAGGAAGAGAGCCGAGAAGAACAGGCTGGTGATACTCCGCTTTCCTTCTCGCTCTTGCATCGCTGACGTCGTTTACATTTCTCGAAAGCTTAAACCTGGCATCGCCAACCCGTTCGAATCGTCAGTAAACGACAAAAGCCATCGTGACTGACAGACCTTACATTTCTTCGAAATCGGACCCTGGGCGCTTTTTGAGGATTCATTGACTTTCCATACGAAGCGACCATGCGTTGCGTATACATATACATATTATACATGCTAGGAACTATAAATTGTATAACTTTCAATTTGTATATCTACTTTCTAATAACATGGGAAAATTTTAAAATATAAAAAAATGTAAGAATACTGTAGAATTTTTGCAATGGAGAATTATTGAATGAAAATGAGGTAATTATTTAGAGAAAGGCGGAGTCTCACTCGATTTTGATGATTTTTGAATATGTTGTAAGAAATCAACATTTTGAGCAATCTTTTTCCTATACATATAACCGCCGCTCGGCCTTAGTTTCCCGAGATTTTCTTCAAAAAGATCGCTACTACTACAATGAATTCTGTCTATATGTACATATCTGTGGCTCTGTATTGCATCAGTCCATGATCGTTGCTTTTTTCTCTTATTTGTATTAGTCGGCATGACAACCGACGACAAATAATGTATAATGTGTCGAGCTAAATCTAGTTCTGCATTGTTGTCAAAGGTTCGAATATTCTGAAGTATGGAACTCGCCTTGGAAATACATTATGTAGGCTATTTAGGTGAATTCTTCTTCCGTCGACAATATCATGCTAATGATCTAATAATTAAATTTGTCGAAATAATGGCTGAAATCTTTCCCACTTTTGATAATATCAATAAAGAAAATTGAAATAGAAAATGAATGCGTGGCCGCCGTTAGGCGGCCGGCTACACAAATCGAGGATTTTTAAGCACAGCTGTTATACGTATTCATTAGTTAACATTGCCGGCCGCCTCGATGTAGCTATATAGAAACAATAAACAATCGGCGAGTCGCTATATATATAACAGGCACGTAAGTGTAGATACAGAATTCATTGTAGTGTGCTGCTGATATTTGTGATATTATATGGTACAACTTTGGAACCAAGTAAGGCATTGTGTTGAAATTTGGTTTATATGTATTTATGGACATTGAAGAACACATATTTACAATACAAAATAAAAATTTATTTCTCATCATTTTCTATGGTATGGTAAATTCTGAAACAATTCCCAATATACATAGCAGGTTGATTTATACATGTTTCACAATAAAATGTTGTTTGACGTCTTTCTCCTGGTGTTTTAATGCAGTCCCGGTTTCTTTGGCCTACATTTGGAATATGTAGCTTATTATTCGTTCTATTGTCCGACAAAGAACGTTAATTTATTTAGATTATAACGAAGATAGCAATAGGAATGGTTCGACTTTGAATGAAGTTTCGATTTTACGTTTATAGTTTTTACGTTTACGTTTTATGTTCTTTATGTTAAATAATTTTAGTAAACATTAAATAATATAGTTTTATATAGTTACGTTTATTGTCCACGTGTTTTGAATCCGACCATACGCCTTCTGACCATCCTCGACAATCCTTCCACTTCCAACGTAAAAACGGCTGATATATTTCTCATTTTAATAGAATATTTCCCATTTTAATAGGAAAGTACAAGGAAAACATGTGTTTCTTAAAAAAATTGCGGTGAAATCAGCGTTCATTCTCCTTAATCACTAATAAACTTTCCTTAATGTCCCCTCAGAGGATAACCGAGTGCAAAAGCGGTTAAAATATGTTCATAAAATATTATCGTTTTAAAACGTGTATTTCCGTAAAAACAAATTTTTGTAATTTTTTTCTTCATTATGGTATATTGCTTATACATTGTATATGCCTACACAGGTCGGAAAGTCAAAAATGCCTAGGGCAGTCGAGAATCTCGGCTCGAGAATATGCGAGATCGAATTTCCAGCTGTGTTGAGCAAGAAGGATAGACTGACATTCGCCGCCTTTCTCCGAATCTCTGCGAAGCTATACGAAACGCCAGAACTCATATACAAGGTGGTTGGCATTGAGTGTTGGCCCAATGTGAGTGGTGGGGCAGTTCCCTTTGGGCACGTGGGCTGCCGTCTGATAATACTCCACTGTCTTTTCCAATCCCTCCCATAATCAACTCTCACATGTATTTACGCACACACTCAGCCCAGGCTGCCCATCCAATACTAATTCAGTGCCTAGTTTCTCAACTAATCCGCCATCAGCATGAGAAGTAGTGCCGCTAAAATCAGCTACGAATTTTCAGGTCGGTATGGCAGTCAGATTCGGCCGCGAAAGTCCATAAGGTGAAAGGTCTATTCATATATCTCGTCTGTGGTTGTATCTTAAATTTTAAAAGCACATAGTCGAATATTTTTAAAGGTACAAAACATAGCGTTTCATTGTAGAACAGTAACATAAGTTAGCAGGTAATGTCATAAAACTGTTTTTCCTTAGCTATATCCCTTTTTACCTGAAGTATAAGGTAAAAAGTACGAGCTACAAGGTACGACTATCCGAAAATCGTTCACATTTTATCAATGTAAATGAAGCGGGCTCTTTCCATCAGGAGTTAAATACAAATTTTGTAATTTCTGTGAAAACAAAACTTTCAGTAAATGTACGTGGTGCTTGAAATTTTTATTGTTTCTTGACTGTTTTGTGAAAAAGTACCATCCAGGATTCATGTACTTCGTACATTGTAAATAACATATGTTAAAATGTAACACCGATTAGAATTTAACTTTTTAAAAAAGAAAATATTCGAAGGTCAGGACAAAAATGTAATGTCATATTTAGTGTATGATTAAAGTATGATTGAAAAAATAAAAAAAAAAAAGAAGTTCAAGCAGGGTTCGAAACCAGTAGGAGCAGAAGAAGTTCCCGGAACTTGCAGGAAAGGACCTCATCACTCACGCCACGCTGATTAGTGGTGAACATAGTTCTATTTCTGAAAATAAGTACCTGTAATAACTTTAATAATATCTCAAAGTAAAAACCTAACCCAAAAACCTGGTACCATTCCAACTTTTTCTCTTTGTTAGAAACGAGTTTTCAATTTGTCTTAGCGAAAATCGCATAATCACATTTTTGCACATTATTCTAAAACATTTGTGGTATTCGTTTTCTAATGCGATTTTAAGTGAAAAGCATGTAATGTATAAGATTTCATTTAATGTTTTTCTTTTCTAGAGAAGATAGAAGAAAAAGTTTATATAATTTTTTTATATAAAATCTTAATTCGTCCTAAGCATTTATATGAAACATTTAAAAGATTTTTTTATACATTATGTCTATATATCGGAACAACTATGGAAAACAAGAGGTAATAATCTGTAAGGAGTGTATGTGTGTGGCTAGAGAAACCGTTATCGTTTGCGTCGATAGGAGTGTTTAGTCTAAGCTAGAGTAGGTATCGAGTGAGGTGTTTAGGTTTAAGCCGAAATACGTTTTAGAGACTGCGTCTCGAACGTGCGTTTTGTTTAGATCATTATTATAAGATAGGAATAAGGAAGGGTCGACTTTGACTGCAGGAACGTCAACAATCTGTATCGAACGTTAGGTCGAGAGCAATCACAGTTTTACGTTTATGATCTTTTACGTTTACGTTTTATGTCTTTTCTTTTATGTTCTTTATGTTAAATAGTTAGTAAATATAAAATAATATAATTACATCAGTGTTACGTTTAGTGTTCACGTATTTGAACTCCGTCCACACGCCTTTTGAAATAAGAACATAAAACTTAAATGTAAAGTTTCATTTAAATTCATTCAGCTATTTATATTCAATCGTATTAATAATATACATATGTGTGCTCATGTTACATGGGAATAAAAAAATTTCATTTTTTTTTTCAATAATTAAAATATGATCAGGAGGTCTTGTAAACGTGTATCTTTTGCAAAATAAATTTTTACAACATTTTTTTCATTATGGGTACTTTGCTTATGTGCGCTCTACATAGGTCGGAAAGTAAAATGCCTGGGCAGTAGAGAATCTCGGCTCGAGAATCCAAATCGCATTCCGTTGACGGGAGGTCGGATTTCAGTTTTGTTTAGAGCGAGAAGGCAATGTGTGAGCCTTTCTCTCTCCGACTTAACGAGGCGAACCGGAAATTACTTTGGGCAGCTTCGGAGAATCGAGAAAGAGTAGCATGCGTCAGTTTGCTCTTGGTCGACTTTCCTCCGAAACCCAATGAGCTCACGTACGCGTATTCTGGCATGTGTGCGTGTGCAATTCCGGCGGTGCTTTTCTGGCATCTCTGCATAGGGATATCAAGGTTTGATGCGAGAGCGAAATTCTTCAAACCGACCAGCGTATTGTAATAAACAACGAAATCGTACGCTTTTCAACGTGAGCGATCAAGTTGGGGAAGGTAGAGAGAAAGGAAGGCATTTCTGTAGATACTTAGTTTATTTTCTAAAGGCTGTGTCGAATTCGAGTTTCCATCGTTCCTTTAGTTTATTGTTTAGTTATTACGGACCGTGCCGAATTAGCTATTTCCGTTAAGAGTTCTCAATGGTTCTTGACACACAGCAGGGCCTCGCGACACTTCGCTTCGAGTTTTCTGTTTACTTTCACAAGGGTCATAAGCATTTTCTTAAGGGTTAAGCTTAGCAGCCGCTAGCCTTCCTGTTTTCTCTCTTCCTCGATCACCTCCCACGCTTTCTCTCGACGCGCGCCCGCTCCAACATGGCTTTCGCGTAACCTCCACCTCCACGCGGCTCGGGGGGGTGGATCATCGATCGAAGACGATCCGGACGGATGGGGCAGGGCACAAACCCCTGATTGACCAGGACAATCCAGCAGGGAGTGATCGAGGAATATTCCGGAGAAGGGATGAACATCGAGGACGACGAGTAAGATTCCCTGCAGGGAGTGAACAGATCGATTTTCGAAAGTCAACCATGTTGTATCATCTAAAAGTCGAGACGAAGACGAATAAATCTTACCAACCATTTTTCGAACATACTTAGTCTGTTTGGGATTTTTTTGCGCGCCTCGCCGAGCAGAGAGCGGTTCAGCGCTCCGGTCGGCACCAACCCACCGTCCTTTTTCCCTAAACCACGATCCGGGACGCAACATAATTCTGGTGACAGCGGTGGATTTGAAAAAGAAATTGAAAGACAATTTATTCAATTAACTTTGCCGGCTCGCGAGTGGGATCATCTCGTGTGTGTTAAATTAGTGCGAAAGTTGTACATCCTCTCTCTCACGGGTTTTTCTACGGTTTCGTGAGCAAAGGGGCGAATGCCAGAGGTGGGTGGTTTTCAGTGGCCGTGTGAGAACTCCCTGGAACCACACATGTACAATTTTGCATCGGAATCTGACACACATCATCTCCTCGACAACGGAGCGGAAACGATCTTTTTGGAGTATCCTAAGTACAACGAGGAGCTGCAACGGTGTGAAATTATCTGAAATCAACGTGCGAGACGAAAAGACAATCAGTAGTTCAATACGTAAGTACGTATATTTATAAGTTTATATGCTTTCGATTAGGTTTAAAGTAAAGTTGATAGTTAATTAGTTTATTTAAATCGTAATTTTATATCAACAAAATGTTACGTAGTCGTAAGGCAAATGAGGAGACGTTGGAATCGTTTAATTAGTTTAAATAGATCCCGAGAATTTGATGTCCGGGATGTAATCTTCGCCGAAACTCTTATGAGAAATCCCGGCCAATGATTGTATGGTACAACCGGACATTTCAAGTCTCTTTGCCGGTGCGCGCTGAGTTCCCAAGGCTTGATTCGCCGTGTTTAGATAATGCAATTTTATCGCCCTGAGGTAATCAACACGCTGTTAGCCTGCCGTCAGTTGGGAATCACCTGAAATTTCACATCTATCGTTAGCAAATTAGCCTCCGACCTGATTCCTCGCGCTTTCTGACGGGAAACCTGGTTCTCTACTTAAATTCACTAAACAGTGCCAACTTATCGATTCCCCGAGTTAAACCTTCCGACCGTGTGGAAATTTATTAACTATAATTCGCAATAGAGATCATGAAGGTCCTGCGGATATTTTAATTTCAAATCGTCCAGAACCAACAACAGTAAGCGAGATCATTGGCCTGTTAAAGAAAGTGTATGCTCGGTCTTTCTGACGTTGATCAGATTCACGGCGAACTGAGGGGTTTGCAACAAGGGATATACCGAGTCGGTAGAGTTTTATGGGGCTCGGGGTCGTGAAATTTTAAGCCGAGGGTTAGAGGCAAAGCTAAAGAAAAATTTAACTCCGAACAGCTAATAGGAGCCGCGGCTTTATTAAATCAGTCAGCCGTCACAAACTTTAAACGTGGTCTTCAGAATCAAAATTTGAGACTTTTTATTTCGAATGAACCGGATAAAACATTTGATGATATAGTTAGTATTGCGAGTAAATTTGAACAAGAAATGGCAGACCCCGTAAAGCAATTTTCATCGTCAAATGTTCGGGTTGCTACCGCTAGTATCAGCAATACTAAATGTTATAATTGTGATCAGGAAGGCCATTACCGTTACAATTGTCCTCAACAAAAGAATTTTCATAATCCATCGGCTCCTTGAAAAGGTTAAGATGTAAATTTTGTAGAAAGACAGGGCATACCAGAGTCGCGTTGTTTTAAAAGGGAAATTACAAAATTACTGGGATGCAAATGTGAAACTGTTATACCCAAGCCGCAACATTTAAACTTCTAAAAGCGGGGGCTCCGCGGGGAAACGCGAAACGGGAGCGAACCCCTAATTGAAAAGCGTCCTCAGTTAACGAACATGCTTCCACTTCGACGTGAAAGGTGTTGGTCGATTGCCTATTTTAGGGTTACTTCCGCATAATCTCATTCCAGACACCGATCTAAGTGAATTGGCAATTTTCTCATTGATACTGGCTCCCAACTTAATCTAATCAAACGTAAAGGCATTATTTCTTCTGGTTTGTTGGTGGGATACTGACGTTATTTATAATATAGTTGGTATCGATAAAGAGGGTCTTAGCACTCTCGGTGAGGTGATTATCGAAATTCTTCGATATTACAGCGTTAAATTCCAGATCGTCAACGATGAATTTCCGATTTCGGGAATAGGAATTTTGGGTATTCCATTTTGGAGCAGCAACAAGCGATATTAATATTCAAGGACGTTGTGGCTAATAGTCTTCGGGTTGGGGGCAGGAATTGCCTCTTCATACAGGGGTTTGCAGCTTAGTTTACCACCTGGCATGAAAAACTCTCCTAACCGTCCCTGTTAGAAATATTGAAAACAAGAGGGTTATATAAGGAAATTAGATACACAGCCGGGTGTTTACGTAGGTGAAGCTACTGGTCTCTGCAAGAGAATGGATTTGAAATAGGATATTCGCTATTAATAATACTCACGATAGTGTGACTCTTTCTTTCTAATACCTCCCCTGTTAGAATTAGAAGGAGCTATATTGAAATTCCTCCTTCGCCGCGTTCGGCCCGGATCGGAAATCCAAATAAGGGTCGGTCCAAAGCCGATGCTGCTAGGCTTCGTATGTAAATTGGCGAAGTTTTCTCTCTCGATATGCAGGATTTGAGCAGATTCTGAACAGGCTAGTATTTTAATTCTGGGGTTAGTTGGTTATTATCGACGTTTTATCCTCATATGGCAAAAATTGCTAAACCTCTGACACAGATTGTTGAAGGCAGAAGTACCTTTGTCTGGGAGTAAAGATGTCAAATTCGTTTTCGAGAGTTTACGTGATATCATTTGTTCTGAGCCGTTGCTCCAATCTCCCAACTTTCAACCAGCCATTCCTCGTAACAACTGGATGCTCTCTAATTATGCAGTAGGGAGCTGTATTGGAGTCAGGGTCAGATCGGAAAGGGATCTCCCAATTGCGTATGCGTAATCTTCGGACCCTTAATGACGCTGGAAATAATTATTCAACCATTGAAAAGAATTATTAGCTTGATTTTATTTGCAAATTGAACATTTTCGACCGTATTTTGTGGTATGGCCACAAATTTATTTTAGTCACTGACCATCGACCGCTGATTTGGCTGCACAGTATAAAGATCCCTACTTCCTGTATCATGAGATGGCGTATTAGATTAAACGAATACGATTATGAAGGATGGTCTTATAAACCTGGGAAAATCAATTCCAATGCAGTATGCATTTATCCTGAAATCCTGTTCTTAAATCGATTCTCCAAGAAATATCTTTCCTTTTCCATCTAAGTGCTTGACAATTCATACCGAGACTGAAAGTATACGGACACTCTCCCCTCAAGGCGTTTTGCAAAGGGTTGTCGTAGGCGCCGACGATTTGCCAATTGCAATCTCTAAGGAGGTCGGGGACATTGACGTTGATTTGGTTCTATGGGGAGACGAAACATGAACGTTTAGTTGCGGTGAGTTTTTCTTGGTGGATAGTGAACTTAGTAGTTAAGGGTGTAATGAGACTGGATAACGAAACAAATCATTCGGGTTCGGACTCAAATGATAGTGACGAGTATCATACGGCAGATAGAGGAAGAGACTATTTCCTTCCTGTATAGAAGCATCTCTCCAGGGAGGAAAATCTTCTAAAGACTTAAATACTAACGTCATGAGTGGAGGGGATCGGCTCCGCAGAGGTACGGAGGACATGTTTCGACTCCGGGAGTCTGTCGGCGGACATCGAAAGGCCGACTTTGAAGCGCACCCTGCCACAGAGAGCACCGGTTAGGGGCTGTCTCCTGTATCTCAGGGTAAAGTGCTCTGCCAGAAATTGGCAACAAGAGCCCTGTTTCGTGTTCGAAAGCGGAGACTCGGCACCTTTCTTATTCCCGACTCATTTCGTGGCACTGGCTGTGCGCAGTCCAGTTCATCCCGGATGAGGTTGTGTGGCGGAGTGTGGGCAGAGTCTGGTGCTTCCCAGGAATGACAGAGAATCAGGTAAAGAACGGAATATAACGATCACTCCGTAGAAAAGGTATATGAAAATGACTCTCATACCCATGATAAGTTCAAAAGTCTCTTCTTGACAAATTCCATTCCATCCGTACAAGCATCCCCTCCTTCTTCATTTCCAAGTATCATTTATTGCAAGGACCATCTTTATATGCGGAAAGACAATCTTTCTTCATTTTTTTCTACTGATTGTCAGAGTTTCTTCACAAATCAGTAATGATTTGTTAATACACAAGGAAGGTTTTCCGTAATTGGTCAGGTACAATCGTACAATGTCTCACGTGGGTGAGGCAATGGTTTTCCTGTGAAGTCAAACATATTTTCCACTTATTTTCCAAGGTGAAATCTGTTTGAACAACAAAATTTTAGACATCTCTGCGCTTCTTCAATGGCATCATCCCTTAAAAAATCTCATGGAAACATTAGGGTGTGATGTCCATCAGTTTCATCCTAAAAGTGACAATAACATTATTTCAGCCTATGTTGAATGGAATTCTCTTGAATATCCTTTTTAAAGCAGACATTTAATGAAGTTCACAATACCAATATTACGGTTTGCACTGGTGAAATTCATTTCTCCCCTTTATCAAGAAAGACTTTCCGATTATTCGGAAGAATATCATGAGTCTGTAGTGGGTGGCCATCAGGGTGTGACTTAATGATTATTCAAAAAGGATAAGGGAGGATTTCTATTGGAAAAAATGGGGAAAGATATCTCTAACTTTTGTCCGCTCTTGTTCCAACTGCCAAAGAAATAAAAATTCTTTCTGTTAAAACTAATCACAGCTAACAATGCGCATAACAGATACCCCTCAAGAGAGCACTTTCAAGAAAGTACAAATGGACATTGTGGGACCGTTACCTGTGACTTTAAAAGGGGTAATCGGTATCTGTTGACTCTGCAGAGATAATTTGACGAAGCATTCTGGATGCTATTCCTATACCACAACTATGGACTCCATTACTGTTGCAGTTGCTCTTGCAAGAACAGTTTATAAGCAGGTTCAGTTTGCCCTCGTGTTATCTTTTTCAAACTGATCAATTAGGAAGTAATTTTGTTAGTGAAATAATGAGTAACTTTGCAAAATATTCAAACATACAGAGGAATTACATCAACGGCATTTCACCTCAATCATTGGGCTCTCTTGAGGAACGAGCACAATCGCGTTTTTATAGATTATTTAAAGGGCATTATTGTGGAAAAACTGATTGGGGACGATTGGATACGCTTTGGAATATTCTCATATAATACTTCACCGTGCATGAAGCTACAGGTTTCTCCCGCATGAGCTTATTTTCGGTACAAAAGCCAAACATACCATCAGAATTTAGTCGCCAAGAAAATACCGCGAACTTTCGTTGAACATCTAGATGATTTGTTTACTCGGATCCACGACTACTCAGGCTACAGCAGCGATTAAGCTAGTGAACAGGCAAAAAGATAGGAGTAAAAATAAGGTATATGATAAAAATGTAAATCCTCGTAAATTTATTATTGTAGGTGACGATGTGTATTTACTTGTAGAGAACCTAAGACATCTAAGTTTGATTCTAAAGTTGGTTAGGACCATATAAAGTAGTTGAAATATTTAACGATCTCACTATTAAAATAGCTATAGGAAAAAATAAGACTAAAATAGTTCATGCTGTAATAAACTTAAGTTAAAGCCTGTATAAGGCTAGATCCCAGTGTAAATAGTTTAACCATAAGTATTAGATATATTGCTGTACTTTTTTATATGAACTACCTTATATTGGATAAGAATATTTAGATAAGTTTGGTTAGGGCGTTTGATAACTCCTGGATGTCAGCTATACGTTGTACTATAATTAGATTTAATATTACCTATATAGTAATAGAATAACTATATCTTATTACTGTAAACATGTTATCATATAACTATTATTCTTCTAACTCGAGCTTCCTGTGTAGACAATGGGATGGATCTATTGTAAAGTACTTATTCATTCAATTTTGCGTACTAAGTTAGTATTGATGTATTGTTTTCTTTTTTTTTGAAAAGTTGTTTCCATTGGAAACATCTTTTGTATATGAAGGGGAGGTGTTGCGATCTCCGCTGGTATCAGAGATGTGCCAGAAAAGCACCGCCAGGTACACACGCACACATGCCAGATACGCGTACGGTGAGCTCGTGGAGTTTCGGTAAAGTCGACAAAGGCAAAACTGCCGCATGCCCTCTTTCTCGATTCTCCGAAGCTGCCCGAAGTAATTTCCGGATCGCCTTCGTGGGAGACGAGAGAAGTAAGGTTCACATTTGCCTTCTCGCTCTTAACAACTGAAATCCGACCTCCAGTTAACGGCATACGATTTGGATTCTCGAGTCGATGATTCTCGACTTCCCAGGCATTTTTACTTTCCGACCTATGTAGGCGCACATAAGCAAAGTACCCATAATGAAAAAAAATTTTGTAAAATTTATTTTAAGGAAATACACGTTTTAAGACCCCCTGATCATATTTTAATTATTGAAAAAAAAGAAATTTTTTTTATTCCCATGTATGAGCACACATATGTATATTATTAATACGATTGAATATAAATAGCTGAATGGAGACTTCCTTTTCCGGTGTGAGAGTGTAGAGACGGTGGAGTGAACGGTGCGTGTGAAAGAGGTGAAAAAAGGGGTTGGCAAGAGTAGGGTAGGGTGTTAATGGAAAGGGTGAGCGGTGGTCTGGGGTGGAGCAGGTTGTGTGAAGGGTGAGAAAGGGTGAGGGGAAAGGGCGTGTGGTGGGAGAGGAGTGGGGAAGGCAGTGTAGAGAGCGGGACAATTTGAGGTAAAAATAGGGGCTGTAGAAGAGAGGGTAGAGTGGGAGAAGGATAGGCGGTAAAGCGTGGAGAGAGAGAGGTAGGTGGGCGATATCGGGCGGCTGGGTGGGAAAGGAAGCTGGGAGCGGGTGGTAAGGTAAGGGAAAGGGGCGGTTGTGGGTGGATAGGAGGGTGAGGAAGAAATGGCGGGAGGAAGGAAGGAGTGGAAAGGGGGAGGAAAAGGGGGAGGAGGGAGGTGAAAGGAAGGAGAGGAGGGAGGGACAGACTGCGGAGAGGTTGGGGGAGAGAGAGGGGAGGTAGGAGTGGGGGAGGTGGGCGGGAGTTAGCGGAGTTGTGGGGGAGGGTGCAGAGAGAAGGAGGAGGGGGAGCAGGAGGGGAAGGGGAGAGGGGGAGGAGGGAGGCAAGTGTTTAGGAGGGCAGCGGGAAGGTGGATGAGGGTCGCTTCGGAGGAGAGAGGGGAAAGAGAGCGAGAGTGAGGGAGGGAAGTTGGCTTGAGGCTAGTAAGGGAAGTGAGGGGAGGTGAAGAGGGGAGGAGGTGAGGGAGCAGGGGAGGGAGACGAGAGAGGAGGTGGAAAGAGTGAGGGGGATGATGGAGGAGTGGGAGGAGAGGTGGAGGAAGGAGAGAGAGAAATGGGAGAAGAGAATGGAGGGATTGGAGAGAAGGATGGGGGAGGTGGAGGAGGACAGGAAATTAGGTTGGGAAACAGAGGGTAGAGGAGAGGATAGAGGAGTTGGAGTGGCAGGAAGGCAGGGGAGGGACGAGGGGGAAAAGCTGCGGGTGGGGAGAGGGAGGGGAGGAGAGGGGGAAAGCGAGGGTGCAGGAGCTGGAGAGAGAAAGTTGGAGAGGGGGAGAGAGAGGGAAGAGAGGAGGAGGAACATTGGTAATAAGAAGAGGTAGGGGAGGGAGGGAAATCCAGCCATGCAGAGGGCGAGGGAAATTTTGGCGGTTGTAGGTGTGCGAGGGGGAATTGTAGGGCCAAGGGAGGTAGGAGGAAGGAGGCAGGAGGGGAAGGAGGTGATGTTGGAGGTGAGATTGGATTCGACGGAGACAAAGAGGGAGGTTATGAGGTGCAAAGGGAGGTTGAGGGGAAGGAAGGGGAGAGAGGGTGGGAGGATGATTTGACGTGGAGGGAGGAGAGAGGAGGAGGGGAGGTGAAGGGAAGGGCGAGTGAGGGTGTTTTATTTTTTTTGGTGGGGAGGGTTATGGTGGATGGGATGATGTGTGGGTGTGGGACGAGCGGGAGGGAAGTCCTCCCAGGGACCTGGAGGGGAGAGGGAGAGAGAAAGTGAGAGGGGAATTAGAGAGGGGGAGGTAAGGGAGAGGGGAGTAGGGAGGGAGGGAGGAGGGTAGAAGGACAGGTAGAAAGAAGGAGTGAAGAAAGAGGGGGAGCAAAAAACTAGGAGGGGGGGAAGGAAGGAGGAAGGGGGAAGGGGGGAGGGAGGAAAGGGGAAGGGGGAGAGAAAGATGGAAGATAGGCTTTTGGAATGTAGCGGGGGTGACGAACAAGGACGCGGAGTTCTGGAAGGGGTTGGAGGAATGGGAGGTGGTAGTGTTAATGGAGACGTGGGTGGAAGAGAAGATATGGTAAAGCGTCTAGCGTTGGCTTCCAGTGGGGTACCGGTTGAGAGCCCAGTGGGCGAAGAGGAAAAATAGAAAGGGGTGGGCGATGGTAGTCATGTTGGTAGGTGTGAGGGAGGAGATGAGTAGGGAAAGAGGAGGGAGGGGCAGGGGAGGAGGAAGGGCTCAGATGGTGGAGAGGGTAAAGGCGGGGAGCAGGAATGGGTAGTAGTGGCGGTTTCATGTAAATAGAGGGGATATGGAAGAGTGTGAAGTTGGAAGGTTAAGGGAGATGGGATGGAGAGGGACAAGAAGAGGAAAAGGGAGTAGGGTGGATAGTAGGGGGGATTTTAATGCACAGGACGTGGGTAGACAAGGGTGGTAGGGTAGAAGAGGAGGAGAGGAGGAGGGAGGGAGGGAGGAGGAAGAAGAGATCCCGAGAAGGACAGGGGAGAGATAAATGGGGAGGGAAGGAAATTAGTTAAGTTGGTAGAGGAGACAGGGATGTGGGGAGATTTTGAATGGGAGCATGGAGGGGGGATGTGAGAGGAGGGGGAGTATACATATACGGGAGGAAGAGAGGGGAAACGGTTATAGATTATGTGTTGGGGAATGAGGGGACGAGGAGAGGGAATAGTAAAAAGTTAGGAGTGTAGGGAAAGGGTGGATTCTGATCACCACCCGGTGGTGGTGGGACGATGAGGGAGAGGGGGAGTGGAGAGAGAGAGGTAGGATAAAGAGAGAGAGAAAGGCGGGAGGTGGGCGAGGTGGTCTGGAAGGATGAAGGAGGAATCTGAGAGGGGGGATGCGGGGGGTGGCTTTGGAAGGGGAGGGGGGATCCAGGAAGCGGTGAGAGTAAGGTGATGGAGACGATAAAGGAGTGTGGATGAGAAAGGAGGGAGGGGGAGTGGGGGGAGGAGAAAAAGGCTGGAAGGGGGAAGAGGGTGGTGGGATGGAGAGTGTAAGGAAAGAAGAGGGAGGTGAGGATACAGAGCAAGGAGAGGTGGGAGAGGAGGGAGGGGAGCAGGTGGAGGACTATAGGAAAAGGAGGGAGAGTACAAGGTGCTGTGTGACAGGAAAAAGGAGGAGAGGAAAGGGAGAGGTTGATAAGGGAGGTGGATGGGAGACAAAGACGGAGAACGGGGGTGTGGGAAATAGTCAATAGGGGTGAGGAAGAGGAGGAAGGGGTGAAATGAAAATATAAAGAAGGAGGGAATGGAAAGAGAGTACTTTATGGTGCGCTTAGGGGGAGTAGAATATAGGGTAAGGGTGGGAGGAGAGGAGAGCGGGAGAAGGGGGGAGGAAGAGGGGATAAGTAAGGAGGAAGTAGGAAGGGTGGTGAGGAAGGTGAGGGAGGGGAAGGCGATGGGAGGGGATGGGATCCCGAATGAGGCATGGAGCTATGGGGGAGAGGGGGTGCAGAGGCTGGCATGGGGAGATTTGTAGGGAGGGGTGTGGGAACGGGGAGAGGGGTGGCCTGCAGGGTTGGAAGGAAGGGATTATCAGGTGCTGCTGGCGAAAAAAAGGGGGCGGGACGAGGGTGCAGGGGTATGGCGGGGTGCCGTTAATGCCGACCCTGTATAGGATCTATGCGGCGGTGCTGGGAGGGAGTGTTGGAGAAGGAGGTGGAGGGGAAAGGCATGTGATCCCGGAAGGAAATCAGGCAGAAAGGGTTTAGGAGAGGGGAGGAGCACTGACGGATCACATCTATGTGTTAAACCACATTATAGGGAAGGATGAGCAACAGGGAGGGGAGGCAAGGTGGTGGCGCTCTTTGTGGATTTGAGGGCGGCAAGTTTGATACGGTGGATAGGGAGGGGTGTTATGGGAGGCGATGGAGAAAGAGGGGGCGAGGGGAGGGGCTGAGGGAAAGAGTGAGGGAGATATATGGGAAACGAAAAGCAGGGGTGAGGGTGTGGAGGAGCTGGGGGAGGGATTTTGGACGGCAAGGGGAGTTGAGGCAAGGGTGCCCGCTGGAGTCCGATGCTATTTAATATTGTGATAGCGGATATAGAGGAGGAGTTCCAGGGAAAGGAAGGTGGGGAGGGGTTGATGTGAGGGGAAGGAGATTTGCACGCTAGCGTATGCCGATGATCTGGTGTTGTTGGCGAGGGAGGAGGAAGAGATGGAGAGTATGATCAGGCGGTTGGAGGATATTTGGAAAAAGAGGCGCTGGAGATAAATGTGGGAAGAAACAAAGGTGGTGGGAGGTTCAGGAAAGGGGGAGGTAGGGAAAAGTGAATGATGGAGTGGAGATGGAAAGGGAAAAGGATAGAGGAGGAATTGAAGGAGTTTAGGTATCTGGGATATGTGTTTAAGAGGAACCTTGGGGCTTTTCAGGAGGCAGCCAGATTAGGGATAGGGTAAAAAGGCGGGGGTGGTGTCAATGCAGCAGGTATGGGGATTGGGAAGAGGAACATTGAGAGCGATTGGGGAAGGAGGATGTGGCTGTTTGATACTCTGGTGTGGTCAGTGGCGGGATACAGGGGGTGGAGGTGTGGGGGTGGAAAGAGAGAGAGGCTGCGGAGAGGATGCAGGAGAGGTACACTCAGGTGGTCGTTGAAAGGGGGTGGATTGGAGGACGCCGGGGTATACAGGTGAGAGAGGAGACGAAAAAGAATGAAGCTGGGAGGACGAGGGCAGGAGAAAGAGACATGGAGGCATGAGGAGAAGCTAGGGCAGGGAGAGGGAGGGGAGTGGGCCAGGTGGTGCTTGGAGGAGAGGTGAGGGAAAGGGGAAAGGGAAGGGGGTGGAACTGTTTGGCATGGGAGAGAGAAAGGATGGAGTACAAGAAGGGAGAGAGAGGGGGTATGGGAAGGAGAGGGAAGGGGGAAGGGGGCGAGAGGGGGTCGGAGGGATGGGGGAGGAGAAGATTGTAGGGAGGCAGGAAGAGGGAGAGAGAGAGAGCCAGGATAAGACAGGCCAGGTACAATAAGTGGTACAGGGGAGATCGTAGTGGGAGAGGTGCCGAAGTATTTGAGGGCAGGGTGGGGAGAGGAGGAGGTACGGGAGGATGGCGAGGTATAGGCTGGGGAACGAGATGAGGGGGAGATATTGGGGAGAGAGGAGGAAGCAGAGAGAGAGGAAGTGTAGGATTATTGCGGGGGAGGAAGGGACGTAGGGAGCACTTCTTGGAACGATTTGTTGGGGATGAGGCAGGGGAAAGGGGGGTTGGGGAAAAAAAAATGGAAATTTTTGACGAATAAGGGAAAGGGGAGGGATGGATAAAAAGGCGGGAGGAAAAGAGGAGAGAGGGAGAGGAGAGAAAGGGGGAGAGAGTTTAGGAAAGAGGAAGGTAGAATAGGAGTAAGGAGTTGAAAGAGAGCTGAATGGAAGGTGAAAGGAGGGAAAGGGAAGTCGAAGGCGAAGTGAGGCGGGCGTGGAAAGGCGGAGGCGTAGTGTTTAAGGTAATGTTAAGGGTAGTTTTAAGGATAGAAAGTAGAAGAGAAGGCGAAACGAGGCAAAGAGGGAGGCCCAAGCAGGCGAGCGTATGCGTGGTGGGGCGAGGCGAAGCGAGCCGTAATGCGTGGTGAGGCGTGAGAAGCGGAAGCGAGCGTATGCGTGGTGAGGCGAGGCGAGAAGCGAGCCGGCCAATGCACGTGGTGAGGCGAGGCGAGAGGCCGAGAATAGCGGAGCGGGCAAGGCATATAGGGTAAGGCTAGGTGTGGGAGAGTAGGGGTAAGCGGGGAAGGAGAGGGGAGGATGGGGTGAAGATAGAGAATAAGATAGAATAAGATAGTGTAAGGAGGAATTGTAAGGGAAAGGAGAGGAGATATGTAACCCTAAGGGGAACATTAAATATATACATACATATAAATAGCTGAATGAATTTAAATGAAACTTTACATTTAAGTTTTATGTTCTCATTTCAAAGGCGTGTGGACGGATTCAAATACGTGAACACTAAACGTAACGATGTAATTATATTATTTAATATTTACTAACTCATTTAACATAAAAGAACATAAAAAGAGAAAGACATAAAACGTAAAACGTAAAAGATCATAAACGTAAAACTGTGATTGCTCTCGACTAACGTTCGATACAGAGTGACGTTCCCTGCAGTCAAAGTCGACTCCTTCCTTATTCCTATCTTAGTAATAATGATCTAAACAAAACGCACGTTCGAGACGCAGTCTCTAAAACGTATTTCGCAGCTTAAACCTAAACACCTCACTCGATACCTACTCTAGCTTAGACTAAACACTCTCATCGACTCAAACGATACAACGGTTCTCTCTAGCCACACACATACACTCACTTACAGATTATACCTCTTGTTTCATAGGTTGTTCCTGATATATGAAGCATAATGTATGAAAAAATCTTTTAAATGTTTCATATAAATCTTAGGACGAATTAAATTTTATATAAAAAAATTATATAAACTTTTTTCTCTCTTATCTTCTCTAGAAAAGAAAACATTAAATGAAAATCTTATACATTACATGCTTACTTAAATCGCATTGAAAACGAATACCACAAATGTTTTAGAATAATGTGCAAAATGTGATTTTCAAGCAAAGACAAATTGGAAAAACTCTGTTTCTAACAAGGTAAAGGATTGGAATGGTACCAGGCTTTGGGTTAGGTTTTATTTTTGAGATATTATTAAAGTTAGTTACAGGTACTTATTTTGGTAAATAGAACTATGTCCACCACCAATCAAAGCGTGGCGTGAGTGATGAGGTCTTTGCCTGCAAGTTCCGGAACTTCTGCTCTGCTGGTTCTGAACCCTGCATTTGAACTATTTTTTTTTTTATTTTTTTCAATCATACTTTAATCGTACACTAAATATGACATTATATTTTTTTGTCTGACCTTCTGAATAGCCTTTTTTTAAAAGTGTGCCAAAGGCATAAGCCGAATAAGGGGTAACAAATGTAGCGCCCCAAACCGAATCGTGAACGAGCCACGGTCATCTCTAGATAGCAAAAAAAAAATAACCCCTGCAAGTGCAAATTTTTATCTTGAAATCTCGACCGTGGGGGTAGTAATGGGGTAAAAACGAAAATCATGTTTTCTGAATTATTTCTCTTGACCTATTGAGTAAAGTATGCAAAAAAATTCAGAAGACATTTCAGGCAATGGGGCACATGACTTTGGGAGATTTTGCAGATTTTCTGATTCGAAGAAGTCCAGGTAGTGAAAAAAATAAAAAACAGCAAAAAATGCCGAAAAATGCCGATTACGTATTGAAGGAGGCCCGGAACTACTTTTGATACGCCTTCACAGTAAACCCAGGTATTACTATTACTATTACTCTCAATTGTTCTTTTCAGATTATTTCATTTGCGTGCGCCGCAGTGAAAAAAAATAAAAACCGAGTTCTTTCCTCGTTTCTGCGTATTAGAGGTAACTTACACGTTCGAATTTTTATGCATCCTTCAATATATAAATCGTTTTGTAGACTGTTTAATGTTTTCATACACCTAAGCAGAATTACATAACAATTGAAACAAATAAAATAAAGCCAACCGTTGAAGCGCAATATATCCCTAGAAAATCAACGATATTTTCAACGAAAGCGTCGATGGCGCAGCGTTAGAGTGTCCAGACTGCTGAATCGCTGCAAGTTTTTTACCGTAGGTTCGAGTCTCTCTTCTGGACTTCAGTATTTTTTTAAATTCTAACTATATAACAATGCTTCTTATATTTATTTTATAAATGTTCTGATTAGCATTTTACAAATATTTTAACCTGAGATATGTATAACATATAGTCTTGAAGTGTTTTTTTGCGTTTTATTTTTTTGTCAACCACGATTATTGTTTAACATCTCTTACACCTGAAATTAATGTAGAAATGTTAGTTTTCAAATCTCTTACCTTTGACTCAGTTGTGAATGGATTCGGAGCAGAAGATTTGTATAGTGTGGCTTACATATTACTTCTTCTCGCCCTTCGATCAAGAGATCTTTCCTTCTCGTTCTTTTTCTTTGATAAATATGAATGTTTGCTGCGGCTTTAGTATCCAAATCGTAGACATGTAAGGGCTGGCATTATCCTTTCCTTGCACTGCTGGTTATTAAAGATGCATAATGCACGAAACACTTGTAGGACCAACCTCTACGGACCATGCCAAGTAATTATGTATAAATCCCCATCGCATACAGTAGCTTGAACTGAGTAATTAAAAAAATACATTGTGAAACCTTGAACGCGACAATCACCACATTGACCTGAACGGTCTGGGCCCTCACCCAACGAACGCTTTATTTCCTTCTGTAACGCAGGTAGGACAATTAATCATTTTTTCCCCGTGGTTTTCCATCGAGCAATGATACTTTCATTCAAAAAATAAGCATGAAACGATCAAACTGGTACTTAAAAATGGAGTTTATTAGAAAAAAAGTATCATTGGCAGAGAGTGGGTTAATAGATTTTGGCGTGGAATGGCCCTTTTTACATGTCTACGTTAGATACTGAAGCCGTAGCAAACATTCATATTTATCAAAGAGAGAAAGATAAAAGAAGGAAAGATCTGCTTTGATCGAAAGGGCGAGAAGAAAGTAATAGTAAGCCAATATACAATCTTCTGCACCGATCCATTCACAGTAGTCAAAGGTAAGAGATTTGAAAAACTAACAGTTCACATTAATTTCTGCAGTGTAAGAGATGTTAAACAATAATCGTGGTTGACAAAAAAATAAAAACGCAAAAAACACTTCAAGACTATATTTATACATATCTCAGGTTAAAATATTTGTAAAATGCTATCAGAACATTTATAAATAAATATAAAGCATTGTTATATAGTTAGAATTTGAAAAAAAAATACTAAGTCCAGAAGAGAGACTCGAACCTACGGTAAAAAAACTTGCAGCGATTCAGCAGTCGGACACTCTAACGCTGCGCCATCAGACGCCGATTGAAAATATCGTTGATTTTTCTTAGGATATATTATGGTGGCTTCAACGGTTGGCTTTATTTTATTTGTTTCCAATTGTTATGTAATTCTGCTTTAGTGTAGAAACGTACAAACAGTCTACAAAACATTTATATATTGAAGGATGCATAAAAATTCAACGTGTAGTTTCCAATGACGCAGAAAACGAGGAAAAAACTCGGTTTTTATTTTTTTCACTGCGGCGCACCAAAATGAAAAATCTAGAAAAAAAAATTGAGAGTAATAATAGTAATAAGTAATACCTGTTTACTGTAAAAGTATAAAAAGTGCTAGTTCCTGGCCACTCCTTCAATACGTAATCGGCATTTCGGCATTTTTTGCTGTTTTTTATTTTTCACTACCTGGTTCTTCAATCAAAAAATCTGAAAATCTCCCAAAGTATGTGCCCCAGTACCCGAAATAGTCTCTGAATTTTTTTTACATTTTTTACTCTTGTACATAGGTCAAGAGAAATAATTCAAAAACATGATTTTCGTTTTCACCCCATTACTACCCCCACGGTCGAGATTTCAAGATAAAAATTTGCACACAGGGTGTTTAACCCTTTTAGTGCCGGGCGAAAAAGAGGTGCCTATGCGAGAATAACCGGCCGAATTTCACGGTTTTACAAGGGTTTGGGAAAATGCTCATAAAAACCAAACAAGAAACAATATTTACATGATTCAAAAAGCTTGAGTATTATAGGACAGAAATAGAGAACAAAACAAATGAAACTAGTTTTTCTATATATCATTGATAATTATATATATAACAAAGGTATAAAAGATCATGAAAGAAAGTAAAAGTTGAGTTCTCTCTCTACAAAACGTATTTGCACATACAAAAAGTCATCTTTTTTATCATAATTTTTATATAGACCATTTACTACCAGTTAAGAGTATATAATTTGCATTTCCAATATATTTTGTAACGCGGTCAGTAATATTACATAACAAAAATATATATATATATATATATGTTAGATTTCTCGTTGGCAGCTCCAAGCAGTAGGGGAGAAAGTCGTCCACAAAGAGTTAAAACGAAAAACTATTTTTTTAATTCTCTCGTGATGAAATTAGCAGCATTTATAAAGGTATTATAAATTTATTTTTTTAGATAGAGTTCTCCCTGCAATGCGAATAGTAAAAAGCGCTACAAAGGCGCGAGCCGATATATCTGGCTCTGGCACTTCTCGCTAGTGCAGCAAGAGCCGATATATCATTCTCCGGCACTAAATTTGTAGGGGTTAAATATCGCTTAAAATGCTGGAAAATTAATTTAAAATCCGAAACAATTCGTTACCTGGTTTGTTTTCCGGTTACGCGACCGATCGCAGGAAGATTCTAGGGTCAGACGCGTCCGCATATTCAAAATGTTAGAGGACAGAAAAACACGGTTCTCGAGGTTTCTTCTGCAAAGTCACGCGAACGATTAATTAACGTCTCAATTTTGAAACAAGCGGTTCTAAACGCCCGGAAGTTTAGAGGAAGGTACGAAAACTCTATAATAGACAGAGACGGACGAGAGACACGGCGACAGCGCCGCGTGACGATTTGAAGCACTCTCCCCACTCCACGCGCTCACTTTGCGCAGCTCGTGCTCGTCCGTCACTCGCTATCAAAACCACTGCCACGAGCACTTCCGGTATCCGAATCACGCTCAGCCAGCGTCGAACAAACGAATAATTCCGAGCAACCCGATCTCAATGAGGTCAGCGAGTTCCTCGACTCACCCTCGGAGTTGTGAAAGCAACCATTCACAAGTTAGAGTATCGAGCCTGTCTGTACCCGACCGAGCTCTGTAGTGAAAGCACTTACTAAATTCGGAATAGGCTTGAAGTAATTCCTGGAGTGCTTCCGGGGTATCGATCGATATTCAGGTGTGGGTAGAAACCCTGAGTGGACTCATTCGTTTCCCCAGGGATTGAGGGATTTGCTCATCCCAACTTATAGGTGCGAGGTTTTTCGCACCTTCTTGAGTGCACGACTCCATAATCCAGGTGTGGGAAGAAACCCTGAGTGGACTCAATCGTGCACTAGAGGAACGAGATACAAAATTCGTCCTCCAATTGGCTGTCAGAAACGGCTTCGAACCCACCATACAGGAGTGAATAATACCCTGGGTGGATTTGCCGTCTTCCAGTCGAAGCGGGACACATTTTTAAACCCCAGCTATCGGCGGGCAACGCTGAGACACGTTCAAACATCTCCAGGGAGTACGGTCCCTGTGCGTAGGACGGAGACATCCGACAAAGCAACGTGGTCTCAGGCACAACCGTAAGTCGACCTAAGGGCGCCGTTTGACAAGCCTGCACCACACAGTGCCGTACGCACTTACGAAAGGCGGTGAAGGGCCGGGGACCGGCTGAAAGGTTGGAGCCTTACAACCTCTCCTCCGATCACCTTTCCTGCGACAGTCATAAAACAAAGTCTTAAGTTGCAGTCAGAATTGCAGTCGTGACGAGCAGAATAATCTCGTACACTGACAATAATAAACAAGCGATTCCCGATTTAACGGGAACGCTCACATATACAGTCCACTAGCTTAGCTGCGCATCGCGGCGGCTGAGATCCCCGCTCCTGGGTGCGACAAGGCACAGACCAGACGAGCGCGGAAGAAAGTAAGACACACAGCGTGATTCACGTTCACAGGTATTTAACGCCTATTCGTTAATGCTCTTTCTGTTACAGGTTTACCAAACAGATTAGCTGCAGCGGCGTCTGGCCGGGCAGACCAATCATTATATAATTTAGCTGCCAAACAGAACATAAATAAACGGCTTAGTCGAATCTTCTTCGACTAAGCGAAAAGTTAAAATTAAAATCTGTATTCTTTCTCGACGTTCCTTCCTCACGATCCGGACCACCGTTAGGCGAGGTTTTTTCAAGCCTACTCCCTAACACAGGGGTTATTTTTTTGCTATCGAATGACCTGTGGCTCGTTCCATTCGGTTTGGGGAGCAACATTTGACCCCTTATATTCGGCTATACCTCTTTAACCGATTAACATTACGAATATATAAGTTATTTTCAATGTACGAATCTACATGCGAATCTGGATGGTACATTTTCACAAAAACAGTTGCAAAACATAAAAATTTCAAGCACCACGTACATTTTACTTTTCTGAAAGTTTTGTTTTTCGTACAGAACATGTACAAAATTTTGTATTTAACTCTGATGGAAAGAGCTGCTTCATTTACATTGATAAAATGTGAACGCGATTTTCGGATAGTCGTGCCTTGTAGTGCTCGTACTTTTACCCCTTTATAGCTTCAGGTATTTGTACCTTTATACTTCAAGGTACTTCTTCATAGGTTACTGTTCTAAAATGAAACGCTATATTTTGCTTACCTTTAAAGATATTCGATTGAAATGTCCTTTTTAAATTTAAAATCCAACCCATACTTTGTATTAAACGGAGCAGAAGCGGGATCACTGTTTCGCAGCTTTGTTTTTAAACGGATTTTGATGGTGGGGATCTCGTGACTCCTGGCAGAAGAGTTCAGTTGTAGATTGCCAGCAGGCAAATAAAGTAATTCCGTTAATAAATTTGAGTTTATCGATTTGATTGTGCAAAAGTGGCAGTATTTCGTGCCGTTGGGTAAGTTTTTAATAGTTGTTTTTAATTAGGTGTAATTAAATTGTATAGAAAAAATGGCAGCATTTGGAGGAAATCAACACAAAGTTTAAATATAGATTTCTAATCTATTTGGATGAATGATCCTTTAAAACTCATGGTTACGCGAAGTTCCAGGGGACAATACACAATGTTTTTTATTGTTCCATTTGTAGAAGAACTTTTAAGTGTCGATCCTCAAATGTTAAGAGGCATTTAGAATCTGCGAGACATAAATTTTTATTAACTAATTTAAATTTTGATACAACGGAACGTTCGACGGAGACTGTTACGTCTCCATGTTTTAACATTGAAAAGTTTAAACCATGGTTGCGTAAAGTCGACGGCGTTCCGTCTTCTTGTTATTGCTCAATTTGTGAGATAAAATTAAAGCCGCGTTTATATATTTTAAATCGCCATGCAGATTCTAAATACCATCTTAAGAACTGCGCAAAAGATGGAATAGACGTGACTAGATCGAATGATTTCAATACGCAATCCGAAGGATCGGCTCAGTCGTTCGAGGAACAGCGGCATAGCGCGGAGATTCAGTATGCAGCTTTAATAGTTACATTGAATCTCCCGTTTAAAGTCGCGGGCCGGATCCTTGAGTACTTTCAAACTGTGCCAAAATCGATTTTGGTCAGTATGAAAATAAGTCGAACAAAGTGTACTAATATTATAACGAAGGTTCTGTATCCCTACGAAACAGATCGTCTTTCTAGTGTTCTACGGAACAATAAATTTTCAATTTTTATTGACGAGACGTCGGACTCGACGAATGAAAATGGATGACGCTTAGCCAGTTCGTTACGTTGATCCCACAACTTTGGATGTACGATCGGAATTATTAAAATTAATTAATCTCGACGCGAAAAATTGTAGTTCCGAAAAGATATTTGAAACATTTAAACATGAAATGTGGAAAAAGAAATTCCGATTAAAGCATCCTTGCCTTATCATGCGACAATGCGCCTGTCATGGTAGGGCAATATTGCTCGTTCAAGACTGCTCTTGAAAAAATTCTCGGCGATAACTTTTTAACTTTGAGATGTCCTTGCCATTCCTCTGCATTGGTAGTGCGCGCAGCGTGCAGTACCCTTCCAGACGAATGTGAGGACGTTTTACATCAGGCAGTAGGTTTTATATATTCCTGCCCGAAACGGACTGCAATATTCCGCGAGTTTAAAAAATGCTATCAAATTAAAAGCCGAAAGATTTGAAAATTGTGCACTACGCGCTGGCTTTCCCACCACGCGGCTGCAACTTCATTATTAGATAATTGGGATTGTATTATATTATATCTTCGAGAATTTGTCTTGAGCGAGAAAACAAAGTCTGGGGAAAGTCTTCTTATCTTGTTACAAAATCCAGAAATAAAAACATATATATATTTTTTTAGGCTCTGTGTGTAGTGTGTGAAGTGGTGCGTGCGTACGAATTTTCTACGATGGAAGGACAATATTCGTTCATTGAGCTCTCAGACATGCTCATGTGCTACGGTGAAGCGAAGGGTAGTACTCCTGAAGCACTTCGCATTTATTGCCAAAAATATCCACGGAGAAATGTGCCCGATAGAAGGATATTTATCAGACTGTATCAAAGATTACGTGATACAGGTTCGGTTGCGGGTAACAGATCCGGGGGACGTAATCGACAAGATCCGGACCTCGATGAGAGGGTGATGCGGCGAATTGAGGAAAACCCATCGACCAGTACACGAAGAATTGCGGCAGAGGAACGTGTAAGCAGTACCACTGTCTGGAGAATCCTAAAAGAAAGACAACTGTACCCGTATCATTTGCAACGGGTGCAGAAAATAGAAGAGAGTGATTTTGAGAACCACTTCCACTTTTGCACGTGGATGATGGATATGATTACAGCCGATGAAGGCTTCCTATCCAGGATATTATTTACCGATGAAGCAAACTTCAATCAAAGTGGCAGCGTTAATGCACACAATTGTCACATCTGGGCAGAAGAAAACCCGCATGCGCTGTTAGAAATAAATACCCAGCGCCAATTTTCTACAAATATTTGGGCAGGAATTCTTGGCGACAAGATTATTGGACCTCTTGTTCTCCCTTTTTCGGTTAGGAGGCCAAGAGTATTTGGAATTCCTGAGGACACAATTGCCTACTCTATTAGAAGACGTACCGCTGATTGTGCGAAGAGACATGTGGTACATGCAAGACGGTGCACCAGCACATTACGCCATATCAGTACGCCAATATTTAAAATGAATACTTCGGCAATAGATGGATTGGACGAGGAGGACCGAACGCTTGGCCTGCTCGGTCTCCAGATTTTAATCCTTTGACTTCTTCTACTGGGGACACATGAAGAATTTGGTCTATTCAACGCCCGTGGCCACGAGGGACGAATTAGAACAACGAATCCAGTTTACATCGGGGATAGTGCAGAATATGATGGGTGACTTTCGACAAGTACGCGAAAACTTTCGCAGACGAATGCAACTGTGCCTTCAGGAAAATGGTGGTCACGTTGAACATCTCCTGTAAGACAATATTTTGTGCGTGAACACATGGACACTCGCGAATAAACTACTCGCGATGCGTGTGTGTGTAATTAAGTGAACACTCGCGGACGGGACAATTGCGGTGCGTGTGTGCCCGTGTGGATGATTTGCACCTTGGTTGGCCTGCCTCGCGCGGCCCGCTGTCCGTCAAGTTGCCGTCATTCAGGCGCTCCAGACGCCAATCTTTAACCATCGATAATTAATAAACAAAGCATTTACCGCAATTTCATCACTCTTGATTTTCGACTTATATTCGCCTGTAGAATCACCCCCCAAAATATTGACTATAGGTAGAGTAACACCCTGTATATATGGACAATTATTATAATAGTATTACATTACTTGAAAGCTTATTGACGAAGAGAATTCGTATTTCGGTACTATACGTAAGAATAGGAGTTTTCCAAAGGATCTAAATGATCTCGGATTGAAAATAGATGAATTTGATTTTCGGCGCAAAGGTGAGATACTAGTTCTCAAATGGAAAGATAAGCGAGATGTATGAATGATATCTATCATATACAGTGCCGATATCGTTGAGACTGGGAAAATAAATAAAAAAAAATGGACAGCAAGTTCAGCCTGAGTGCATAATGAAATACAATCAACATATGAAAGGTGTTGATCAAACTGATCAGTATCTTTCATATTATTCATTTTTGCGAAAATCAATCCAATGAACAAAAAGAGTATTCATGTTTCTTTTACATTGTACTCTCTTCAATTCATTTATTTTGTATCGTAAGCTCAATCCACATACCAATATAACTTTTTGCAAATTCTTAGAAACTCTGGCAGAAGAATGGATTGCTTCTGCTATTGAACATCATGATCCCGAAGATTTACCAAGCAGTAGCTCAGAAGTAGTGGGGCGAGCACCTCACTTTGACCCTCCTTATGACTTTCAGGAGACATGAAAACACACCAATTGGAAAGAATTGCACAAACGGGGAAATCAAAATACCCACAAAAACGTTGCAGAGTCTGCAAAACTCGTGGAAAACGATGTGATACTTCGTATATATGCAAATTATGTAAAGTTCCTTTATGCAAAAATCTTTGTTTTTCGATTTATTACACTAACCAGAAATATTAAATTTTGTTTTTACTCGACTTTTCCAAAATACCTGTAATATAATACTAAATAACTTCAGCACAATAATAACAAGTGGTCTATTGTCCACCTACAAAGCAAGTATACAAATTATAAAAATCTTTTTATTTTAAACAACACATAATTGCAACATTGATATTTCAAAACAAATTTGATCATTTTTATTCTTGCTTTAACGATACAAGTTTGCGGCAACCAGTTTCAGAATTTCATTATTTTCGCCGGTACTCGGTATTAGAAACGGACAAAATTTGCCGGTCGAGAATGTGTTACCTTGTAGAAAATGTATTCTAACAGTGAAAGGGTTGATATGTTGCTAATACTTGACGAATGTAAAAGAAATAGACGTGAAGCAACAAATTTGTAAGCTGTGAAGTACCCAGAGAGGCTCCAACCATCTGCACAAACATTCTCCAATATTGAAAAAAATTTACGAAGTACTGGAGAATTTGAAAAGCAAAGGAGAAGCAAACCATCTACAATTTCAACCAGAAGGCAACGCCAATACTGTTTTGGCACATGTAATGTATGGAAAACCTAAACTAAAATCAGACACAAACCTTCCTGGGACAAGGATCATTGATCCCTTTTTGAAAGGTGATGAATGAAAAAGATATTTCAACTCGATCATGACTAGTTCGACCCAATGGACGACACAGCTGTATTATGTAGGAAAGAACAAGAGATGAATCTAGAAGGGAACAGCCTTGTTGAGCAAACTCATAAACAACGGCTTGCTAAATCAATCATAAGATATACACCAGAGCAGACAAAGACCGATGGAGAATTATCACAACTCAAAGGCTAACTACCCTCATCCATATTCACGATGACTACAATGAAGTTCTAAATTTAGATTTAAGCAAGTGGAACACATGTTTTCGACACTACACTGTTTACAAATATGGTAAAAGCATAGATCAGATGTATGGGCTCAATCTCTTTCATCAACGGAATCACATTTGGTTTCTGAGATAAACGGAAATAAACCAATCCCAGGTGACTATTACTATGTGATTTGAACCCGTATCGTGTTACAATGTTTGTTAGGAACTTGGCAAGCTTTATGATACGATCGCTTGTAAACACCGCTATTTTTTAGAATAGCTAATTTCAAATTGCTCGTTAACAGTCGCTGCAAAAACGAGGAGTCAGGGCCCTAAAGAATAATTAAAAATTTAAAGGCAAATTAGGGGCTCGTACCAGGGCCCTGATCCGTCGTCCTCGACGTGTCATAAACCTTCCGACTAGTCGCGCGATCGATTGATAGCCTTCGTATCTGAGCACGGTCCCCCGTCTAATCTGGACTTGGTGTATTTCAGAACTTCAACCCCCGAGAACGCACGTCAACCGATTGCTTATTTTAGTTACGCCTCATCGGCAATTTTAGTATTTAAGAAGAATTTTGGAAGAGCTTTGAAAGATTATCAGCAGAATTTTACTTAAAACGTTATTGTAGCAAGTGTTGAGTTTAATAAACACCATTCGAAAACATTAGTTTCCTTATAAGAAGGTGGTCCTTCGAGTTACTATTTGTCGGCACACACGTGTAAATTCCGAACGGGCACGCCTCAACCACGGATCAAATACAAATCGAACTACGATACGCAGTGAGGGTACCATTGCCCATATCGTTGGACAAGTTTCGCACTTGAATAGAGAAAACACTGAACTCGCTATTCTTACCCTGATACCATGTTCTTTATCAATGACCATACTCTACAGGTAAGATAGAAATTTTTGTTACTTGGCGTTTTACAATCCCATCGGAGACCTTAACCAGTTCTATGTGATTGACGAGTATACTCGTCATGGAGAAGTGGCACGATTTTGTGTATTGACGAGTATACTCGTCATGCCTATAAAGTAGTTACCATTGACTATTTAAATTGTAATTTTTGAGAAAAACAAAACATATTCTTAAATTTCAAGATGTTTAGAATATTTTGAGGCCATGGCGGAATAAAACAAGCAAATAAAAAATATAAATAATTTGAGATGAACTTATGCATCCCTGTATGCACCAGCTGAAACAGCTTACCAGTTCGCATAACGAATTTATTTATGTGCAATGATAACGTATTTTAGATGTTAGCCTAAAAGGGGCAAAGGCAAAAGTCAGAAAGTTGATTTATAATAGGGTTCCTTCAGGTATGGTCAGTCATGGGACAAATGCGTGACACCGACCAGGCGCTGAGCCTATTGATACCTACTGGCCCGAAGATATCTAGCTATCGAGTGCCAAAAAAATGCGTGTTTAGTTTAATATGTATGTAATATATGTGTATGTTAAACAAATAAGTAAATATTACTAATAAAATTGTCAATTTTATAAAATAAACCCATCTTTTGATCCAATATCTTACCAGCGCAACTTACTCTGTGATTGACGAGTATACTCGTCATGGCTCGATTCTGGCGACACAAAACGGTGCGCGCTCTCAAACGAGCGTGCCACAGTTAACTGGTTAACTGATATGACTCTCGTAAACGTGTCTTTTCCTGGATGAAATTCGATAGTCCGTCCCAATTTCCATTTAAGCGGTGGACGGGCAATTATCCTCCTTCACAACCAATGTCTCTGGTGCGATTTGAGGAGGGGATGCTGCCCAACAACTTGGTCCGTTGCTGTAATTGATGGAGATGTTCGGTGTTCCATTATAGCCAAGACTGCTGTAACATTCTTTGAATGTGCTGGTAGCGATTAAGTTTATTGTCTGGAATGTGCCAAACATCAGGGTCAGGAAGTGCATTCAACGTTTCACCAATAAAGGAATGTCCAGGTGTCAATAGGTCAGTGGGATCGCCGGACAAAGGATATAAAAGTCGGGAGTTCAAATATACCTCTACTCGTGTTAACAGTGTATACAATTCTTCGTACCTGAGTTTAGTATCACTTATGACTCGTTTTAAATTAAATTTCCTGGCCTTTACTACTGTTTCCCATACTCAACTAAAATAAGCGCGGAATTAAGTGCCATTCAATTTGATTATCACTTAAGGAGGAAGTCTCATGTGAATACAAAATAGATTCTTCAATAATTTTTATTAACATTTCATGTTTTTGATCTGCCCACAATAAACATGTGTTTAAACAGTGGCGTAGGTAATTGTAGCTCTCAAGGTAGACTAAATCAAAAAAATCAGAAAGATTTTTATTCGGTAGGTGTCCTGTTATTATCGTCCGTAGCAAAATAATTAATTTATGTTGAAAATTGGCAAAATGGCGAAAGCTTGAATTAAAAATTGCAAAAGTTCGTCATTTTTTCCGCAAACTTTTAATCAAATTATATCATATACTCATTACAAAAATATAATTTTGGTACGGGCGAGAGCTACTTAGTATGTGGAAGAACATGTAAAAATATCCGAGGAATCGAACATATAGCTTTTGAGAGTTTATCTACGCCAGTTAAGAAAGTAAAATTTCGAGAGGAAACGCATTTAAAATCTGCAAGATCATACTACTTAATCCCAGCTTCATACAGAATTCCTTCCAACGTGTTGGTACCCAGATGGCACAAACGCTAAAACTTCAACTTTTAGAAACAACTGATGTTTCTTGACAAAGGCTAAAGAAAAAAGGTTCTACAATCCAAAATACTCGACATTAATCTCACAAAATTTAACAGTACATTCTCAAATATACTTTCTAAAATGCAATAAAAAAAAAATTTATCTTTTATAGAACTTACATGAGACTGTCCCCTTAAAAATTTAGTTACACGTTCATTGTGCTGACTGTCCCTTAAAAGTGTGCCTAATTCTAAAAGATCATTGCGTACACTGACAAAAATGGCTCCATTGTCGGAGTATATACTGTGACATACATAGTCCTCGGCGCGAAACAAATCTTCGTAAAGTATTTAACCCCTTGACATACAATGACGAGTCTGACTCGTTACAAGTTCTTGATGTCGAGTTTCACAATCATGAAGCTACACACTCATCAGCAAGTCGTATACACTAAAGTCAACACATTTTTACATTGACGAGGTATTCATAAATCAAATCTATTCTTTTTCGTGGCCATTCATTGTACGAACAAATTTAAATAATATTGAATATTATACGTTTGAAAAGTTATTTGGAATCAAATGGTACGTCAAGGGGTTAAGAATGCATCGGTACTTAAATCTATAGCTTAAATTTTACGGTAAATCTATAGCTAATCCGAAGTGAATTGCGTTTGTAACAGAAACACATAAAAATAACTATATTATAAATATATTAAATATAAATATAAATATAAATATATTATATTGTATATATATAAAAATTATAAAAATAAGAGGCTTTTGATGTGAGCCTTGTGCAAATGTTTTCTTTTATGAATACCGAGCCTGTATAATCCACGCTGCAGGCACAAAATTGGGGTAATTCCTACGGCAGGTAAATTTCCCATTCTTGGGTCGCGGGTTTACTACTAAAGCATCGAACGCAATTTCGTACTGTGTTCTTTACAATATTTTCAGCTGAAAGTGGCCAGTAACGCCTGCGTAACGACAATAGAGTGGCTTGACAGGCTGCGTGTAATAATCTTACATGTTCAAGCGAGACGAGAAGTTTCGTGAGATAATGCTTCGACGGTAATATGACGAGATGCCTTCGATTAAATGAAATCTGGGGTTCTTTCGAATCAAAGGAACATACTGCACTGGATTTTGAGAGAGATTGTCAAAAAACAATCCGATTGTGCAGTTCGAAGAAGAAGAATTTCGGTATGTTTCAATTCTTGTGACGAAAGATAACCTGTGTGTACAATTGTACATTTTTCTGGCGTATTCACTAATTTGATGCGATTATAAATACTTCTTACGTTTATTTACGAAACGAAAACAATATGTGATCGTTCGTAAGAGACACGTGAATGATGAAAATCGTTCTCCTTTAATATCTGGTATTTCAGTTGCACGTGGTTCTATTAATGGCCAGATAGACAAATCCTTTTCTAGCCAGATGGTCCGTTCCACCAAAGGGTTGCAGAAAGAAGCGACAAAGGGTTGACTCCGCGCGATACGATGTCTGCAGAATTCTCCTTTGATTGCACATACATCCGAATTCCTCGAGGTAGTTCTTGGATTTCTATCGTCCTGTTGACCACGAACGTCTTCCATTTACAGGGTGACGATTTGCCCCAAGCAAGCATTATCATCGAATCACACCAGTAGTACTCGTTACAATTTAATTGTAACGCTGTCCTCACCTTCTTTGCGAGTCGTGTAAGCAGCAATGTTCCACACAGTTCCAATCTTGGAAGAGTGATTATTTTAATGGAACTACGCGTGATTTTGCACGTAATAAATTTATGGTCTACTGTCAGTTGTTTAAGGACAAAACCCGTATAATTAAATTTTCCCAACTTTAACAGATAGTATACGTCTAGGAATAATAATGTTACTAATTGCTCCAAATTCGTTACGAAATGAAGATGTTGAGGCAATGATTCGTCCCAGGAAAGCTGTTGCTGCCATAGTTTTTGCAATACTATTTTTGCTTGAATGGTAGCTGGCCCAATCAGTCCTCGGGGATCGAAAATTTGAGAAACATCCGATAAAATTGTCCGTTTTGTGACACAATACCAAAATGGTTTTTGCACTAAGAATCGCAGTATGTCCGTCGGCGATTTCCAGAGAAATCCGCGACTCGTTCGTTGCCCATTTCCGGAGTCCAAAACCTGACATCGCCAGAATTGACGATACATTATTTCTTAAATTAATCGCTTCCTTTAAACGTCTACGTGAAAGCCTTCCAAGATTATACGACTGGCGGCAGGAGAATCATCTGCATGAATTTCTCAAATTCGTCGCAGGGTTTCTAGTCGCCAGGAAAGGTGCAGATGTTGTCCCATAAGTGGCAGTATTTAATTCGTACGTTTTAATTGACAAGGTACTATTTTCTTGCTACCATATTTTTTGGAAGCGACGATCTTCCTTACGTACGCGTATTTGGTGATACATTTTAGCGATGATTGCGGAAACGTAATAAAATCGAAAGTAGATTCTCTTGTAACCACTGGTCCAGCCATTTGTACATTGTTCAAGGATAGCCCATATGTAATAGTTTTCGCGGATAGATCAAAAACTACGCGTCATTTTGTGGTGCTGCTGTTCTCCTTGATGGCGGCATGATGCATGATGGTAAGTAGAATATTAATTGTCCATTTTCACGATGCTCGTCGTTCAGTTCTATCATGTGTCCAAGTTGCTCATATTATCTCGTAAATTCAATATATTCTTGCTGAATATGTATGTGGGTGTTTTCTCAGCCTTCGTTTCAATGCGAGTAGTCGGCGTTCCGCTTGTTGCCTCACATGTCCTAGTCCTTTGATTTCTTTTCTAAAAGGAATTCCGACCACGAGTCGTCCGTTGTTGTCCTGAGTCACAGTTGACACGAAATGTTTCTCGCAGTAACTGTTTTTATCGATGAGACGTACTTGATTGATACAAGAGAGTAGAGTTTTGTCTTCTCTAGTAACGGATAATTAGGCCTTAAAGAATGACGTCTGATGCACAGTAGGTCCTAAAACATATCTGCTCCAATAATCATATCGATTTCCCCGAGTTGACGGAAACGGGGATCCGCCAGCATGATATTTGCAGAAATCGGTAATGCAAATATGTCGATAAGAGTGTTCGGAGTATTCCCGGTTATTTTTGACAGTAATAAACATGAAATCGATTTGCTGAATCCGTTGAATCTTGAAGTGATGGTTACGCATGCCTGATACAGTAGATTACATACTACATTTCCTATTTCGAAGTCCTAGCCTTTTATAATCACGTGAATCATTGTGAAATCCATATTTTTGTGTCCTTGTTGGAGACAATTAAAACATGCACGCAATTCTTGAATTTTTGAAATACGGTCGCTCGGAGATAATTTTAAGAACTGAGTACAATTATATAACGGGTGTTTATTTCTACAAAGAATACATACTGTCCGCGTGTTTGTAACGTGCGTTGCTACGTTCTTAAGGGGGTCTTCTACTGTAAAACGCCTTTTTTTATGTTCTCTTTGGAATTTTTTTTTTTTATGAAGAAACTATGCAACTTCTTGCATCGACGTCTTGTATATATGTTTATTACTCTTTCAGAAATACTCACAAATTTCTACAATGAGAAATAGTCAAAGTTAGTGGCAGCACAGAGCCTCGCACGCAATCGCGTACCGAAAAAGTGTTCTAATGGCTTAAACGATTCCAACCGTTCTGTTTGTGTAAGTCAAAAAATTAACAAGATTCTTAATTAGAATACATTTTTCTATAGCCGGTACTAAATGGACAGAAAAAATTGATAATTAAAAGAATAGCTGCATTTTGAAGTTGAAATATCGATTTTTCTCTGATTTTTAATTCTAGCAGGCTAAAAAAAAAATAGAAACAATAATGATTTCTACTTCATTCAGTACAAACTATAGCGACGCATGTACTGAAGGTACATGCCAAATTTGAACGAAATCGGCCAAGTAGATCTTGAAATATCATGGAAGCCAATTTAGAAAAGATAGTTTTGAGAAAACCATATTTAAACAGAAGACTCGGACCGATTAAATAGATATAGCTCGACCGAATAATACATATACCTTCGTTAATTTTAGGAGGTCGGCGATATACTTTTTGCACACATATTTCTAAGGCTATATCTTTTAGGAAAATGCAAAAAAACAAAATCGAATTCTTTGGCGGTGTACAGTAGAAGACTCCTTTGAATCAAGTGTTTCGTGTTTCATAAAATACTGCAACTTTATTCGACGATACTACCTTGACATTTGCAGTTTTTACATGGTATTTACAATGTTTCTTTAAAAAGTCTGTCATCACCCGCAATGTTTAATTGCTTGCACTCTCACTCACGTATCGTTACATTGTCCAATTTCGTCGATAATAAATATATGATTAAACTACCCCAATACTGCGTTAGTTCTCCTAACGTATTAAGTGCAAGTAAGCTACCTTTCATATCAACTAACAGACGTCTAAGTCTAGAAAAAGAATTTTTCGTTAATAGTGGCAAATCCCATAACGTACGAATGTCCTTTAACGCTTTCCACGCAAGATCGTAATTTATTTCAGAAACTCCTTATGATTGAATTACGTGAATTGCGTTGCCTTTTAAGGAAGAATTTAAATAACGGAATTTCTCAATGTTGCCTAAAGATTCATTGTCATGTATTAATGATTCAAGTATGTCCTTGAATTTCAACTACAAACGTCCCATCAAATGTAGGTAATTATATCGTTGGTAATTTTAGGCGACATTGAGGTTCTGTTCCCGAAGAAAACGTATTCGGTTTTGGTATGTTCGTGTGCGCAGAATTTTGTAGTCGCATTTGCGCAATATAATCTTTAGCAATGGCCATAATATTACAGTAAGATGTTGCAAATGATTTTCGTTTATTCGCATTCTTTTTCTTCGAAACCAGTTCCTTCTACGATATTTTCTATTAACGATTGTATCGCGTCAAATTTTTCATATAACAACGGAATTTTTTCCCAAATGAATTTCAAGTGCCGTTATCAACATTGATCGGTCGTATGGTTCGAAAAATTTCTTAAAACGAGTCAAGGCAGTCTTCACCTTTTTACGATCCGAAATCTGCGTTTTCAAGATTGAGTCCATAATTAATACTGTTAAAACAATTCGAGAAATACAAGAAGGACTTACGGATTAGATGAATAGATAAGGAGGTGATCAGTGAATGCTTCCCAGATCTGCTTCCTCGTTGTGGATTCTACAACGACGTTCCAAGTCCTGTAGTCCGTCAGGGCCTAGCGTCTCTCAAATAAATCAGCGTCGGCTACGCGGAACTCGAATGCGTAGAATTTTTATTTAATTTATTGTACAGAATTGTTCACAAACACTAAATCTAACTCGAAGGACCATATAGACCGATTATTTTAAAAGTGGTGTAAGTCCATTAAAAAAAAAAAAAATTGAAATATCACATGCTTTATGCTTAATTCAGTGCGAACTTTTTATTCATAACGAGTTATTAGGTTGATGCAAAAATAATTGCGGTTTTCGCGACCAGAGGCTTCAGCAATTAATCTAAAATGAATTGGTTTCGAGCTACATCCATATGGTATACCATTCTAAAGCGTGAAGTTGACTCTATCAATATATGTTTGTCACTTGTTTTTGGTTGTTGACATTTAGTCATATTTGGTTAGAAAAGTAAAAATGGAAAAATTATAAATTCGAGCGATATTACTATTGTTGTGCCATGAGTGGCACTTGCAATGGCCTACTGGTAACTTGACCAAGGGTCATTCAGTGTGTATTACATGTTATTTTCTTTATTTGGGTTTATAACCAGAAGAATTTTTGGTTCTGAAAGATTAGCAGGAAATTCAAAGTTCTTTTTGCTTGTAAATAGCAAGTTGACGTATTATAATCCAACGGAGTTGGGTTTTCCTTATTGCGGGTTTTTACTTTTCGGAGAGGCCGAGTTTACCAGCATGATAATAGCTATTATTGGGGATGGAGCGAAAATTAAAATTCTAAATTTTTTGTACGAAAACAGGTAAATTAATAGGTATTCTATCCTGTCAAGCAATAGGCTTCGAGAGGGTAAGTTCTTAAATCTCAAAAACGGTACATTGTAGGAATCTGAAATTAATTTCGAACCCCTGAACAATATTTTATTAGGAACTTCCGTCGTAAAAAATGCGAAAAAGTCGGAATATTATTCAGTCACTTAGAAATGCCCAATTTATTAGGTGTCGAAATCGAGATCCTTGGTCAAAATGCGCAGGTAAATGCATCGGCCTCGTATATCGTAAATGGGGGTGGTTGTCCATAATTTTAAGAGCTGATGGCTTGCTTGCAGATTCGCTGGACAGAATTGTTGTCACTGTTGTCAAAATCATTACCTACAACTGATTGGCTTTTAGGCCAACAAGGCCCACCCACCGAGATCTCGTTAGTGAAGAATGATGACAGAACCAGTCAGTGTTATTTGTCATATTACAAGTAAGAGCACTTCTCTCTGTGAATTTGAACGCATAGCGATTGTTGATTGACGAGTGATAAAGTAGTGTCGCTCACGATTTCAACATTTAAAATATAATATAAAATACTGTTGTAACAACCCCTCCCCTATTTAGTTTGGTCACTCCCGCTTAGATCTAGTTAACCTGTAGAATAATCAACACGACGCGGCCTACGCCAAAACCGATGCCAGTTCTGCGAGTGACACTGAAGAACGCGCACGCCGACACCAGTTTCGCCCGCGCCAATCAGCGACGTTCAGGTCCCTGATTGGCTCAGAGCAGAGACGCCGCCCGGATATAAAAATGGGCCCGCTGGCCCACGTTCGGCAGATCACTTCCCGACTACTTAAGAGAAAACTTCCTCAGTGCCGGCTCCTATGCGGGTGTGCCAAGCTGCTGGAACTCTCTAACCTCAGTCAGGTAAACTCGCCAGGGACTTCGGGATCAATTCCTTGCGTTCCTTGCCATGAGCGGGCTCATGACGTTGGGGAAAGAGGTTAGACTGGGAAGTGATGGAAATAAAGAGTATTTAGAAAAGATGGAAAGCTCTCTGCGCTACCATCAGCATAGAAGACACTGTTAGTCGTCACATAGACCATCTTTTATCTGCGTGTATCGTGTGGCAAGAATGGATAAAACCGAGAACTGACTTGCGAAACATCTTTCTGAAATGTGCAATGAAACCTGTGAGAGAGGGTAGCTCCCCCCTATTCTCTGCTGTCATTGACCAGGTAAAAATGGTTCTAATATACCACGGAATGAAGTCCATCCTAATGATGGAATCATTTGTGACATCACATAATCGATCACTAGAGTTAGCACCCATAGCAAACCAAGCGAGGGAAATGTTGCTTAAGTTAAGGGATTTGAGGGAAGTACATAAGGATAACTTTCCCTTTCTCAAGCTAATGCCATTAACATCCATCGACATATCCTCATTATACAACAGTGTTGAATATCCAGGATATTGAATTTCCAATGACTTTGAACCAAATTAAAAAGTTTGAACATGTTAACAACATCTCCATCAACGTCTATACCATTGAGAATAAGAAGGTGCTACCGATACGAGTCGCCGATAAGAAGATGAAGAGGCATGTCAATTTGTTGTATTTAGAAGGAGCAAACGACGTGGGACATTTCGCATGGATCAAGAATTTATCTCGTCTCGTGAGCACGCAATTGAGTAAACATAATGGTCGAAAATACTTTTGTGATAGGTATGTATAAAATAAATTTTTAAATATTTTTCTTAGATAAAAATTATGTCTCTTATCACAGATAAATCCAAAATTATGTCTCATATTGCAGATGCTTGCACTACTTTAGTTCAAATGAAGCTGGAAGCTCACACCATGGATTGTGAGAAGATGAATGATTGTGCAATCATATTACCAAATGATGATGGTAGGAAGTGGCTCAGCTTCAGCAACTACAGCAGGAAAGAGCGTGTTCCGTTTATCGTGTATGCCGATCTGGAATGCATCCTGGAGAAAACGGATACTGATCGAGAAGCGCCAAGATACACATACCAGCATCATCGTGTATTTAGTGTGGGATACTATGTGCGGTGCTCGTACGACGACTCGTTATCTACGTTTCAATATCGTCGCGATCCTGACTGCGTGTCATGGTTTTGCAGAGACAACTCAAAGATTTGTCGCATCGTGTAAAGTCCATTTTATCGACCAATGTACCCATGGAAAATTTATCAACTGAACAATTGCAAAATTTTAATACTGCAGCACACTGTCACATATGTGAAAGACCGTTTGCACAAGATGACAAACGGGTACGCGATCATTGTCATTTGACCGGTCGGTACAGAGGCCCCGCACATTCAAATCACAATCTAAATTATAAAGACGCATTTGTCATCCCCGTGGTTTTTCACAATTTATCCGGTTATGATTCACATTTTATTATCAAGGAGATAGCCACGGCATTTGAGGGCGACGTCACTGTATTGCCGATAACAAAAGAAGTACATTTCATTTACAAAATACATTGAATACACGGATGAAGAATGGAAGCGCATAAAATTGCAATTCATCGATTCGTTTAAATTTTTAAATACAAGTCTCGAGAAATTGGCATCTTTTCTTAGTAAAGATAAACTTCAAATTACACGGTCTGAGTTTCAAAAATTATCTACGGAAGATTTTGATTTATTGACACGGAAAGGGGTGTTCCCGTACGAGTACATTGACTGTGTCGAAAAGTTGGAGCAATCATGTTTGCCATCGCGCAATTCATTTTACAGTTCCTTGACTGGCGATACAGTATCCGAAAATGACTACGAACACGCCGTCAACGTGTGGACGCGGTTCTCCATTCAAACGCTCGGCGAGTATAGCGATTTGTATCTAAAGACTGATGTTTTGCTGTTGGCAGATATTTTTGAAAATTTTCGCAATAGTTGCGTCACAAGTTACGGACTCGATCCCGCGCACTATTATACTCTGCCAGGTTTTACGTGGGATGCCATGCTGAAGCATACACGTATCAATTTCGAACTTCTTACCGATATCGACATGGTCCTATTCATCGAACGTGGTATACGCGGTGGCTTAAGTCAATGTTCCAACAGACGCGCACGAGCCAACAACAAGTACATGCAGTCGTACGATGCATCGCAACCGTCGTCATATTTAATGTATTTCGATGTAAATAATTTGTACGGCTGGGCAATGTGTCAACCATTGCCATACGCCAATTTTCAGTGGGTCAACAACAAAGATATAGATGTAATGGCCATAGCGTTAGACTCAACGATGGGGTATATTTTGGAAGTTGATCTGCAGTATCCACAACATCTGCATGATGCACACACAGATTTACCGTTCTGCCCAACGCGCGATAAACCGCCCGGCAAGCGCCAGGAAAAGCTCCTCGCAACTCTATACGATAAGAATCGTTACGTAATACATTACCGCAATCTGCAGCAATGTATTCGTCACGGCCTTCGCGTAACTGAAGTTCACCGCGTATTACAGTTTTCACAATCGCCATGGCTTCGTGATTACATCGAACTAAATACAAAGTTTAGAACTCTTGCCACAAATGATTTTGAGAAAAATTTATACAAGTTAATGAACAATGCAGTGTTTGGTAAAACTATGGAGAATGTGCGCAATCATGTAGATGTAAAATTAGTAACAAAATGGGAAGGGAGATATGGTGCGGCGGCATTGATCGCTAAACCAAATTTTCACAGTCGCAGCATATTTTCGGAAAACTTAGTTGCAATCGAGCTGCGCAAACTGTTCGTAAAATTGAACAAACCAATCTATGTGGGTATGTGTATACTAGATATATCTAAGGTTTGTTTGTATGAATTCCATCACGACTACATGTTACCCACATAGCGATAAATGTAAAATGATGTATACCGATACAGACAGTTTAATTTATCACATCGAGTGTGACAATATTTATGAACTTATGATACGAGACATTGCTCGATTTGACACGAGCGATTATCCATCAGATAATCGATATGGTATTCCGCTTGTCAATAAGAAGATACCAGGTTTAATGAAAGACGAAAATAATGGTGCGATTATGACCGAATTTGTTGGACTGAGAGCAAAGATGTACGCCATGCAAGTCGATGGCAAGAACGATACGAAGAAGGTGAAAGGTGTCAAGAGTAATGTTGTAGCACGAACTATAACATACGATGATTATGTGCAATGTTTGATGGGCGAGGTTGAAAAGATTTGCCACCAATCGTGTATAAGATCCACGTTGCATGAAGTGTACACGATATCAGAAACAAAAATTGCTCTGAGTCCACGACGACAAACGATATATTGTACCATAGACAACCGAGACCTTACCATGGGGGCATTATAAAATACCGTCTTAGGCGCACCAGTATACATATGTTTTGTAACTCAAACACAGACCTCGGTAACATTATCTCACGAAGAACGCAAAATTTGCAGAATGCTGTGGGGGAAGCTTGGAGCATGCAATTCTACTAACGTTAGCAGATACAAGCGAGTGTCACCGCTGTTCCTAAGAAGACCAAGTCCTCCCCCCACCTGAATAATTTACTATATAAACCGTTGTACAGCCAGCCCGCGTCATTTTCAAAAGTGTATCTGTGAAAAACGTAAAAAGTAATACAAGTGAGAAGTGAAAATGGTTGCAGATAGATGGGACCTCGGTATGTAAGCAGATAGAATTTATTTTTTATCAAAATAGTCCAACCTAATATTCTAATATGATCATTCTCATCCCACAGCTGGAATCGCCACCTATGATGATCGACACATCAGCAATACATATGCGGAGGCGATGCTGCCTATAGATGTATACCACCTCATCAGACAACGCACCTGTTTGCGAGGAGGCATGTGTTGGAAAGACACCGATGAGGGAGTTCGAATATGCGAGGGGTGTTTTCATACACTTCCGCCACGGGAAGCTGCGGAATACATAAGAGAGCCCGTGCATCTGCTAGTGGCGGGCTATGCACGGGCCCATGCCCTAGCCACCTGTAGGCTATGCCACAGCCGCATGTATTCGAGGGTAATTTCGAGAATTGTGTAACATGCGTTACAGCAGTATTACATACCCTGCCCATGGCAATACCAGCGTGTCCAATCATTGTATGTGATTATTAATATATTTTTTCCATTATAAACATATATGCAATAAAAAAACAATTTATATACATGGTACTATGATCAATGTCACCCCCACCGCATTTCCCCCATCCCTCATCACACATCTCATTTCATTAACTTATATAATATGTTAAAATACATGGTTCAAAAAGGCATGATACAAAATTGGTACCCCTACATTGTTAACTGATATGGAGTAGTTGAATAATCGGTTTAAAGAAGAAGGAGAAGTGATACGGCTTAGGCAATGATACATGCAAGGAAGAATGGAGATGGTCAGCAAAAGATTTCGAAGAACAAAGACATCCTATTTTGCAAGCTATGCATCTTTCGAGATATACGTTTACATGCATGAGCCTGGAGATGCAGCGAGATCAGTTCTCAGTCGACATTCTAAGACACTCGAAGACAAATAATTATGGTGATTACACGTATTGCACCAGAATTTGGCGGATTGCCCCGGCGAGGTGATGAGGAGGTATGTACATACCAATGTTTATGGAATTTATTACATGTGAATATTATATCAGTACCAATGTTTATGGAATTTATTACATGCGAATATTATATCAGTTTTTGTGGGTTCTAGAACGATCCGTCTCCACCACCCTCCCCATCACCGCCGGAGACGCCGCCGCCACAGACACCACCACCGCGAGAGACCCCATCGCCGCCGGAGAACTTGGCTGAGCGAGTGGCGAGAATTAGAGTATTTTGTTCGCCCAATTTTCGGTGGCCGCGAATGGCGAGGCCAGTCATAATCGGCGGCGACGACGATAGGCCGCTAAGGCCACCTCACAGCACCCCGCGGCTTGCGTCTCCACCACCTTCGCCGCCGCCGGAGGAATAATTTTTTTATTTTTTTTTTTTATCTTTTATTTTTTTATTTTTTTATTTATTTACTTTATAATCAATAAAATATATATTTCAAACATATATTATTTCTCCAATTTTATTTATTTACCCGTCTTCCACATTCTCTCCTCATATAAATCTAAGGCTGGACCGTGTACGAAGGAGGGAAAAGAAATTAGATCTCTTTTTAATGATGTAAATTGTTTTAAAAAATACATTTATTTCTGATTTTTAACCACCAATTATATAATTTGAATACATTTTGTAATGCACAAATCTTTCTTTTTTGGAAAAAACAATCCTTTTCATGGATGCTACATCGAAATGTATTATCGCTATCAAGTTCTTCTAAACGCCCGATATCTTCATATACAACATCCATGGTCTCGATTGGCACATGTTCCTCCACCAAATCTACCAACCAGTCTCGTTTTTGGGATCCTTTCACATATACGAGAGTACTTGTATCGTCACCCACAACTGCCGCTGTAATCAATTGTTTTGCTTCGTGGTGTGGAACGAAACCATCCTCATTCCATGACAATCCATGGACGTTCTTCGTCACCCAAGCAGCCTGGGATTTATCGGCTACAGACAACGCACTCCAAGTAAATGGTCTTTGGAATATATAGTGTGCGATAATGCTTCCTTTTCTCAGCACTGCAACTTCCTTTACGACAAACTTGTCGTTGTGGAAGAATCCTTGTATGTCAACAAACGTTGGTACCATCGCAACAATATCTTTGAAACTATACCGCAATATGATGTGTCCAGCTCTTAAATACTACAGATACTGCTGATGCTGCAATTTATGTGATTCTGTGCACAACGTTGGACAGTGGACGGTATTCGACGACACGATCATGCAAAATAAGACAATACGCGGTAGTATTTGCTGGTACGTTTTCTTTACAATCAAATTCTATTCGCACATCTACGGTTGCGCTCTTGATTGATTCGTTCTGTCGCGAGCAATCGATTACTACAAATGGTCCATACAACGAAAAGTTGTCTCTGTTGCAAAGCGTTTCGTAACAGTCGTATCCGTAATAAGCTTTACGAAAACGTGCATACATATCAAAAGAATAGCATATCTGTTTTTATCAAAATCGAGATTCATGTCATCGTATGGATAAAAGTCAGAGTTTAGATAAAGTTTCACGTTGGTCAAAGTTACATGCATCGAAGTTGCTCGCATCTTGAGACATGATGTTCTTTCGACCAGTCTGCAGTGCAAAAATTACATATCGTGATTTCTCCAGCTGAGTTGCAGTTTTAACGGCCCACGAATGTTTAGTTGTACTTTGCAATAATGGGTACTCGTACAGGTCCCACGAACGAAAACTCATGCTTAGGTATTGCCCGTTTTCCAAAATCCGCAACATCGATAGTTTATTCGTATCGTTCAGTATAATGCGAGGCATTCGCCACTGTATCTTTAGTAATTCGATCTCTGGCTCCAGCGTGGAATTTGCAACGACGCTGTTGTTATCGCTGCGAGCGCGTATAAGAATGAGCTCATGACGAGCATTGATTACTATACGCTTGTAATCTTCGCAAAAACCCAACAACATGTTTAGCGGTACGCAAAAGTTAAAGTAACCTGTCGGTATGTTTGACTGTGTGACCCATCCTGCATTCCGTAAAATTAGCGATTTATCAAATGTTGATGACACGAAGGTTTTGATGGTACTTGTTATTCCAACGTTTCTGTTACGATCGATCTCCACACCATTGAGTTCATATCGAATTTCATCAAACATAAACGCAACACAATTATTTCCGAGATATGCTTCCAACTCCTTGTTTGGCTTCTTTACTGTGAATCTTCCTTCAACGTATAGAAAGCTCTCGCTTGGCAGCGTGCATAAATCCTGCTGTTGTATAGGTATTCGTATCTCATCGCTGTGTCCAAACGTTGTGTTGGCGTATGGGTTATACGTATGAGTCTCCATCTTGACGATGCTGTCGTCAAAGATCGGTTTGCCTCAATGTTTAAGATATTAGCCATTTCGTACAACAAAACCCAACGATTTCAGAAATTCAATATTCGATGCGGTGAGTTTCGTGGGTGATCCAATTGCCTTCTCGCCTGATGGTTTTAGACAGTCAATATTCGATACAGTGAGGTGTGCCGACGATTGAATTGTCTTCTCTTTGTTTTCACGTGTTGTCTGTTTCACCTGCTCCGCTTCATTCAGCACAAGCATCTCCTACTACAGCCGTTGTCTCCGTACATGCAGTCGAACGGTGATCTGTTCCCCTCGAAAATCGAGCAATTGACCGTCTTGGTCCGCAACGCGAATCGTTAAATCCGAAATGCTTCGCGCAGTGATTGGGAGGTAAATGATCTGTGCTGGTCTTTCCGATATCTTATATCCGGGTGGAACGGTAGGCGAAAACTCATGTATCGTGTGCACGCACTTGTTATTGCTGTAAGCACCAGCCGTCACGTTGCATTCAATGCGAATAATATTTACGTTCATTATATTGATTGGTGCATCCGATTCGTGCCATTTCCGCGGTTGTAGCACCCGATTCGTCGAAAACCCCAGCAACGAGCCGATAGTATTGGGTTTGGTAAAATTTATGCTGTAATCACACTTGATTTCGCTCTTCATCGTATTGTTGTTGGCTCTAAGCATCATGTGGGGGTTCCCTTCATTACCCTGTGAAAGCGATCGTTGCAAATACATGCGAATGTCGTCCAGCTCATAAGATAGCTCGGGAATAATGATTTCCTTATCATCGTTATCATAGTAAAATTTATTATTCGACAAATTTATATTCGGTATAGTGTAATAAGTCTCAAAGTCCATAAGACCGAGCTCATAATCACCATTGCCCAAATCGATGGCTGGAAAATAGCTTACTGTGAGAATGCTACTTTGACCGGTGAGCGTTAGCGTCAGCGACATGTTCAAACGGATACTGGAGTTAAGGTGAGCAATGACTGCCCTTAAATTGATTGTCAACCGACTGTAGAAACTGTAAACATAGCTGTCCACAATTGCTTTGATTATAGCGCTGATAAGACATTACGATTCCGCTCTCGTTCCTGCGTACCCCATCTGTTGGTAAAGTATTGCGCATAAAAATACCTCTGAAATATGGAATACGCATGCGCTTTGCGAGTTGCTGTAGTTGTATGTTGGTGGTTACGCCTTCGCGTTTGTACGGCGCGAGATAAAGTCCATGACCTTCCATGGCGAGATTGTGACGTTTCATTTCTTCCAGCTGACGCTGCATTGCCTTCTTATCGTTCACAGCCTTCGCGACTCCTGCCGCCCCTCCGACCAATGAGCCGAGAACCCCCAATAATGGTAAAATCGGTAGGATACCGCCACGTTTTGCCATTGGAAGTATTCGTTTCTTCGAACCACTCTTCTTTTTCTTTTCAAACCCATACCGAATTTTGTCTTAGCCTTTCATAGCCGCCCAAACGGTTGTAGCGGCAGCCTTTTCCCCGAGACTGGAATCTCTCGCGGTAATGCGTTCTCGCGCTTTCGCTGCTAGGATGTTGTCGGCCGCGTGTCGTTTTCCGAGATCGTTATTTTGTGAATACGCTATATCATGCTCGCGGCACGTTGTCCAACGGATTTATACCTTGATCGCCTCGCGCCAAGCGTTTCTCTAAATGTGTCCCAGGACCACACTACTGATAAACTGGACTATGTAATTCAATCGTAAGTGTGTTTATAACGCGATTTAATAGACCTTTTCCAATTTTGCTGACATTCGCCACAGTTGTTTATCAATGGTGGTGAACTGTCAATGTGCATTCTGCTGACTCGACAGGCTATATTTGAACACTGATCGTTCCAGCTCTATGCATCGCTATAAATAGACCAGCTCTCTCGATTGGATCTTCATTCGTATAGCACCTCGATAAAATATGCAGTTCATACGCCAATCACCTATGATCAAAGTGACTAATGTAGACAAAAAGACACAGTCTGAGAAAGAGGTGCGCAAACATGGAAATATGCTGCCCACCTCTATACGCGGTATAATCTGCGGTCCATCGAATTGTGGTAAAACGAACGTGTTGATTAGTTTGTTAGAAAGTCCGTACGGCGTTCGTTTCGAAAACATATACATGTACTCGAAATCGTTACAACAACCGAAATATCAATATTTAGAAAATATATTCTCATCGATAGACGAAATTGGTTATTTTACATTTTCGAATAACAGCGACGTCGTTCCGCCGAGCGAGAGCACTTCCGAATTCCATTTTTATCTTTGATGATGTGGCATGCGATAAGCAAAACACGGTAAGAGAATACTTTGCAATGGGTAGGCACTCGGACGTTGACTGTTTCTATCTTTGTCAGACATACGCGAAGATACCGAAGCATCTGATACGCGACAACGCGAACCTGCTGATCATGTTCAAACAAGATGGTACTAATCTGAAACATGTGTACAACGATCATGTAAACACCGACATGTCATTTGAGAATTTCTGCACATTGTGTACCACCTGCTGGCAAGAAAAATATGGATTTGTAGTGATTGATAAAGACAGTGCATTATGGAATGGTCGCTATAGAAAGGATTTAATGATTTTGCAATATCGTAACATGTCCAGTTACTTCCTATACGTTGACAAAGCAGTGTTCCAACATGAGCAGCAGCAATATTGAAGATCGTGAAAGGATAGCGAAACAGATTGCAAAAACGAGCGATGTGATTCGTAGAAAGTATCGTGAATTGAAAACCGGTAAAATGGAGGAAGAGATTGCACTGGAAAAACACTTTAAGCCTGTTAATGAGCCGCTGAAGGCTATTGCCAACAACACGTTAAAAAATTATGATGTTTACAATAATATAGATATCGGAAGCGAGCCATTGTTCACGTCAAATATCAAGGAATCGGATAAAACACAATCACATTTATGGCTAAATCTTCCAAAACCATCACAAAAACCTAGATTAAGCAGTTTACTCGACGTGAATCCGATGACCTCTACACCGGTCTCTACATCGATTAGGACAGTACCAACAATAAAAAGCTCAGTAAGATTAAGCAGTTTACCCGATATGAATCTGATGACCTCTATACCGATTAAGCCAGTACCGGCAACAAGAAGTTTAGCAAACGAAGATGCTTTTGATAGTCCAAAATGCTTAGCAAACGAAGATGTTTGTGAAAGTCCAAAAAGCAGTTTCTCGACGTCTGTTCGAAGTCGGCTGCAAACGTCGGAAGGTGAAGAAACGTTGCGGAATCACCTAGGTCCACTGAGTCAAAAATACATCGCGCCTGTATTACGCGGTGATGTGAAGGATGGTATGGATCATGTGTACGGTGTTTATCTCGACAGTGATGGGCCGATGCTTGGTAATAAACGTGTTGACGTGGACAATGCCGATAACATAATTATCGATGGCATACGATATTCTGGTACGCCCGGCCTTTATGAATTGATATTTAAGAAAATTCCAGATGACAACATTTATACTGAGGCTGATGAACATAAATATAGGGACATACTGCTGACCACGAGTGCGCATAAGTACAAACATGATTCATATGGTAAAACATTAGGTAATAAAGCGATACAAGTATAACTATGTAATCAAGCCATTATTGAAAGATAAAAAGTTGGAAAGGGCATACCAAGCTCCATGAGATTAACTAGCAACAAGATTGATTATGTTCATTGGAACGATCCCAACGAACTCGTAGATCGGCTTCGACTGCTCGAGGCTTCGCGTCAAGCCGGTCACAATGCACATAACAATGAGATGTTATCGATTATCGAGGAGCTTCGCGAGGCAGAACTCATTATAAATTAACCTGCACTTATGACGATGCTGTCAATCGATATCAAAATGCCAATCAACAAGTTTGGGTCATCGTTTGGAACAGTGGAATCATACTATCGCTGGAATGGAGTAGTCAGAAATTATGTACGTGACAATGCTCTTTGTATTGCTGGTGCCAATTACGATGCAAAGTCGCGCAAGATTCGACGGGTAGCACCACCTGTAGAGGATGGCGATGCTATCAACAAGCTGTATTTGCAAGAAAACATGACAATTATAAAATCGACAAGATGAATTCGACAAGAAGATGATCATATTTCAAGATTATGTTCAGAGCTTGAAAGACCAGCTGAATCAATTGGAGAGGGGTATTATCGAATTCCGAAATCAAATACATCAATAGCTGGACGTTGGGACGTTGGGGACGTTGGGGGCGTTGGACGTTGGGGACGTTGGGACGTTTGAAGGTCGATTTGATGTTTAATAAGACGTGTATGCCAAGTCTTGGCATCAGTGGCGAGTCATACATGGCTGAGAAAAAGAAAACCCCCAGTATTGAGAAACGGCGTCTTGTGGAAGAATTGCATGCTCCGGCGAGAAGACATTTTCCCCGAAGACGCGTCATAGTACATGGATACGATGATCTATGGCAAGCGGACGTGGTCGAGATGCGTCCTTACACGCGGTATAACAGAGGCTTCCATTACATACTCACTGTTATCGATGTGCTGAGTAAGCATGCGTGGGCTATACCCCTCAAAACCAAGAATGGAACTGAGGTTTCTACTGCGATCGGGAAGATAATCCGAGACGGCGGAAGGTATCCGAAAATTTGCAGACCGACAAAGGAAAGGAATTTTACAACGCAAATGTGCAAAAACTTTTGTCAAAATACAACATAAATCATTATTCAACGTATTCAGTGATGAAAGCATCAGTCGTTGAGCGGTTTAATCGTACGCTCAAAAACAACATGTGGAAAATGTTTACCCTTAATGGAAATTACAAATGGATCGACTCGATTCAACATCTCGTATCAAAGTACAACGCGCGAAAGCATCGAACTATTGGTATGCGACCAATTGACGTTACACCAACAAACGCCGCTAAGCTCTTAACAACGGTGTATAGTCATGTAAAGATTGCCGCTCCCGCACGATTCAAAGTGGGAGATGCGGTACGCGTGAGCAAATTTAAGTACATTTTTGAAAAAGGTTACACACCGAATTGGAGCACTGAAATATTTACAATCGCCGAGGTACAGAAAACTAATCCTCCAACGTATCTGCTGAAAGATGCTTATGAAAAACCAATTGCCGGAGGATTCTACGAACACGAGTTGCAACGAGTTGCTAATTCCGACGTGTATCTGGTTGAAAAAGTATTACGTAAGAAGGGGAACAGTGTATACGTAAAATGGCTAGGACTCAATAACTCGCACAATTCATGGATCCATAAAAGTAATGTTTTATAATCATTTGTTGCTTTAATAAATATATCATATTTTAAAGGCATCTAATTTCTTTCCCCGCGCCCATAATGCTCGTCAATGTTATACGTAAAAATCTTCTTCTACTATTCAGAGTTATTAAAGGTATGATAGTTTTAAACGTGTCGCGAACACGATATTGCATATTCGCGTAGCAACGACTTCGGCGAAAGGCGTGCAAGGAGGGTGTAGATTTCGAAGAACATGAAGAACAAAGACATCCTACTTTGCAAAGCTATGCATCTTTCAAGATAAAGGTTTACGTTCAAGAGGCAGGAGATGCAGCGAGCTCATTTGCATTTGATATGTGGGGCAGGTCTGAGGTATGTACACAATATTATTTTCATACAATTATCGCATCGTAAGTAATATATCATTTCTATATTCTAGAATTCGCAGAGGCTCCAACCGGCTGCCTCGCCACCCTCCTCGCCGCCTCCTCGCCATCGCCCCAAAGGCCCTCGCCGCCGCCGGTATGTAATACTTTGTATTGTTTTTGATTGATTAATGCTTAATGTGTTAATATTATCCCAATGATTGTATGTTCTAGGGCTCACCACAACCGCCACAACAACAACGACCAGTGGGGCCAGAAATGGCCGCACGGTTACGTGGGCCGTGGGTGCCGTTTAGGCGACTGCGGCCCATGCGGCCACCCCGACGGCGTTCTCCACCATCGCCACCATCACCACCGTGGATAGATGCGCGGCGGCCGCGGCACCGTTCGCCGTCATCGACCCCCCCCCCCCCCAACACACCCTCACCACGGCTATCGCCATCATGGTCATCATCGGGATCGTCATCACCATCCCGGTAGGGCTGTGGAGGGGGGGAATTTTTTAAAATTATTTTTTGTATTTATATTCTTCTATCAATATAGTCTCATTTAAAACATATATTATTTCTCGAATTTTATTTATTTACCCGTCTTCCACATTCTCTCCTCGCATAAATCTAAGGCTGGACCGTCGATTTAATTTATATTTTAATCCGTTGGACGCAGCGTGTCGCGAACACGATATTGCATATTCGCGTAGCAACGACTTCGTCGAAAGGCACGTAGCAGATAACGTACTCGCTGACAAAGCGCGAAAACGCATCGTTGCGCGAGACTCGACTCTACTCTGGATGAAAGAGGAGCTGCAATTTTTCGAGTAAATTTTCGCATTTAGTATACAGTATTGTGGGATGTGAGTGTGCGAGTGCGTTGTTGTGTGAGTGCGTGAGGCGAGTGACCGGAGTCAGCTGTGCGAGCCTGGAAACGAATCGATCGATTGGGTTATGAATTGACGAATGCAGAATGCGTGTGGTTTTTGTCAATCGGGCGTGTGTGTGTGTGCGCGTAGGAGAGTGTTAGGTAAGGAGTGACCGGGGAGAACGATTGGAGCGATTGAGGTGTGCGGAGTGTTTTCGTGTAGTATCCGTCTTTTGGTATTCAATAAAGTTCTGTGTACAAGGTTCGTCGCGTGCATTAATCCCGCAGCAACTACATCCTACAGCATGAAACTTTTTATTTCTTGTGTTTCGTAATGATATTAACCATTTTCTATAACGCGTTTTGCAAGAGTTTGACCAAACCTAACCACAGTGAACTATAAAAATCTGAATTTATACGAGTACTAGAATAATAAATAGAAAGAATAGATTTACGAGCCGAATGAAGTGTTGTTTTTTTTTCGCTAGCTGTAAATATTTTCTTAGGAGAACATTATGTAATTCTTTTTTTTTTAGATCTCATCAAACGTACCGAGAACGCCGAAAAGACAATAAAAAAATGCCTGTGGGTGTAGAAAAAAATTTTCGGGTTTCATCCCCTCCCTCGGTTCGGTATGAAAACTTTTCGGGGATCATTCCCCCCCTCTTAAAAAATTTCCGACGGCGGGCCAGGTCTGGAGAGGTCTCCGCGGCGGCTCGGCCTGGACTAATCCCCTGACATCCCCCACTCCGCGGCTCGTGTGCGCGCAACCACTCTTCCACTCCCCACAGGCCCCGCGCCAAAAGTTCTCCGCGCCGCACTCCCCGCGCGCCCTACCTTCCCCTCGACGCACGCTCCCCTCGTTGCCCCAGGGTTAGAATCCCCCTAGCTATACTACTTGAATGAACAAAATGATCGGCCAATTTTTAATTTGAAAGTATCCGGCGATGGTTCTTGGAAGAGACGTGGCTTTAAGTCATTATATGGTGTAACTACGCTTATAGGTTATTATTCCGGTGAAGTTATCGATTTCGTAGTTAAAAGCAGTTACTGTCAAGCTTGTACAGCTTGGAAAAGTAAGCAAGACGATCCATGTTATGAAGAATGGTTTGAACAACACGAGGAGGAATGCGCAAAAAATCATACCGGGTCAGCAGGCAAGATGGAAGTTGATGCAATGAAAGAAATGTTTTTAAGATCAGAGGAGAAATTCGGCGTGAAGTACAGAAATTATATCGGGGATGGAGATTCTAAAACGTATAAAGCGATATTAGATATAAATCCGTATGGTGACGATTTTCCAGTTAGCAAAAGTGAGTTCGTCGGACATGTGGAGAAGAGAATGAGCACACGACTCCGAAACATAAAAATAAAGGAAAAGCTCGGTGGCAAAGGGAAATTAACTGACTAATAAAAAAGCTTACAACATATTATGGATTAGCCATTCGAAGAAATTCAGACAATGTAGCTGATATGAAAAGAGAAGTAATGGCTACTTTTTACCACTTATGCTCGACTAACGAAAAACCACAACACGAGCACTGCCCACCAGGCGAAGATAGCTGGTGTAAGTGGCAAAAAGGAATAACGACAGGAGTCAATATGAAATTATTCGAGCATCCCCCTCCTCTTGACAAAGAAGTTGCTAAATTTGTGTTGCCAATATACGAGGATTTGTCAAAGGAAGATTTATTAAGTAGATGTTTAGACGGTCACACGCAAAATGCAAATGAAAGCTTTAACGCAACAGTCTGGCGTTTGACCCCTAAACATCTTAATTCCGGACGTAAAATAGTCGAAATTGCTGCGTATATAGCTGCTGCTATTTTCAATGAAGGCTACGTAGCAGTTTTGCAGATTATGGCAGAGCTGGAATTAAGGGTAGGCAGTCAAAGCAAAAAGTACGCCAAAGAAGTAGACGACCGCCGGCTGAATCGTCAGGGGCGACGCAGCTACCTGTTAACAAAAGCAGCCCGAAAAGCGAGAAAGATCAGCTTGCTAAAGAAAATGAGTATTTCGAGGACGAGGAAGGAGTATTTTATGGCCCTGGAATTGCTAATTAGTCGGTGAGTTGAAAATATCATGTAGTTTTCATGAGTCAAAACTTTACACGCGTTTTTCTCGAAACGTGACTTTTCACATTGGTGTAACGTGTAGCAAAAAACAATTTGACCGATCATTCTGAAATTTTTATCACATCTTTATAACACAATTACCTTATCTATGAACCTAATTGTTTTTAAACTAAACAAAAAGAAATTACATTTTTATTGCAAAAAAGAGAAAGAAAATAGCCTAAAAAATGAACTTTTATTTTAAGTGCATAAAAATATCGCAGTTTTCAATTTTTTAGAATTCTATTTAGGTTCATCGATAAACTACAAGTATAAACTTTGTACTCATTTTTTTTTCAGAAGCTTACAGAGGACGCTACAAGTCACACCCGCACACGAGTTTTTTCCCCTGCGCCTACCTCCGGCCTTGAATCTTATACCGTGCCGCCATTTTTCAATAAAATTAAATGAAAAAATTCACGATTATTGACTAATACGTACTTAAATAAATGCCAGAGTTTAAAAAACGTACCACTTTTTTTTTTTGTCTAAAAAAATTCCCAAAAATCATGTAAATTTGCAGCTTCTAAATGGATTTCCCCCCTTAAAGGAATTATACATAGCGTCATGTTTTTGAAAAACTTGTTGGGTGTATGCCTTTTGGCCTGGAACCTGGTCACAGGATTGGAAATTCAGGTAAGGGATCTGTCCAAACCTGTTTTTTTCGACCTTCCCCTCCACCAGTATGTCATCCTGTTGTTGGTGAGACATTGAGTCACACTGCGGTGACCGTATCTTTGTATGGCATTGATCAGGAGTCAGTCTGGGAACTGCATTGATGTGGTGGAGAGTTCGGCTCGAGACGGAGTGCACGTTTTATTTCTTCGGAGCTGAGGTTCGCAAGATTATATCTAGTACAGTTATTCCTTGCAACGGCCGGTGCAAAGAAGTACCTTCTGTGACTCGGGTTTCTACTGCCCCAGTTATCATTGATTCAACTCCAGTTTTCAAATGTCAATGGCCACTAACAACAAAACATTCTGTTGAGGTAATCAAGGCTCAGACAGTTCAAGTTTATCTGAGTAGTGATGGAGAAATCTATACCCCCGGATATCAATGGATTCAAGAAGAGAACGGACAGTTTATAAGTGATGATAGAAGATTGGTATTCACGTCAAAGATCTCAAATCCCCCCTGTCCGTTACAGCACCTTAGAGATACACCCGGATTAATTGTAAACTCTACGGACACCTCTGATCTAATCTCAATAGTTGTTCCAGAACTTCTCTTTCATGTCAACATGACAAAGCCATCAGTACAGTGTGATAAGTTCCGTGTCCCTATCGTCAGGACACAGCTGTCCTATCTCATCTCCTGGACTCATATTAAGAGTGGTCCAGAACATCATGCTTCCCTGCGCGAATTCATGTCTTTGCTTAAGGACACCCGATCAAATTTGTTCGCTGCTAATACAGGTCACGAATTTACTCTGCTGGAAAAAGAGGTCAATAACAGGCTCAAGGTCATAACTCACAAGATATGCTCTGACTCACGAGCTGCATGGGAGCTCCTCGTTCGAAACTCAAACCCCGATAACATCGCAAGTTACGTATTAGATGATCCCTTCGCTAAAGGGAAGGAATTCCAAGACAGGTATCTGGTGTATCCAAGCAAGGTTAGAACTATCCAGGTTAATCCTGATTCTGCAGTTCTTCAGCCCTCAGGATTGATCTCTGTAAAGGATCAAAATAAAACCCTCTCTTATGAGATAGAACCAATATCCGGCCTTCTCGGAGCAACCTCTAGTAGATTCCCTAAGAGTACTGGCCTTTCTCCACTTCCTAACGATCGAGATATTTCGATGTTAGACAAAATAAGTCCTTTTCACCCTTAAGAGGAGAAAGTATTCTCCCATTGTCCCTGACTCCTCTCAGTGACGAACAACTCAACATTAATTCAAAAATTACCGGTATAGAAACGGGATTATCTCAGGATCCACTGACTAAACGGTTACGGAATGCAGACATTACTCTGCAAGATCGAAGCGAGCTTAAATTCTCGACCGATCGCCGCTTTAAGCGATAGCCCTGAGGATTATGCGCCCCTCACACCGGGCCACTTCTTGATCGGAAGCCCGATAAATGCACTTCCGATCGAGTCAGTGGAAACTGAAACACTTTCCCGGCTTACACGCTGGAGAGCGATTCAGAAATTCCATGAGCAACTTTGGAGGCATTGGACACGTGATTATCTCACGCACCTCCAGAACCGCTACAAGTGGCGTACCGCCCACGCACAGCTAAAACCAAACGATTTGGTGTTGGTGCAAAACCCTCTCCACACCCCCAAACCAATGGGAAATGGGACGAATAGAGGAAATTTTTCCGGGCAAGGACAGGTACGTGCGTGTAGTTAAAGTACGCACGGCCACGTCTACCTACACACGTCCGATCACACGTCTGTGTAAATTGCCCGTGGAAGAGTCCGCGACGTCAATAAACAAGGACGACGCTATCGGGACATAAGGTATACCGAATTCCGCATGCCAAGGAGACAGAGTAGAGCGAGAAACACAATAGATACAAACATGTTGTTGTCTCACACGTTCTACATATCTCAGGTGAGAATTACGAACAGAGGGGAACCATACCCTTACCATCCCGTCTAGGATTGAGGAAGGGAGCGATCCCCGATTCCGCGAAATCCTCGTCTTTAAAAGCAGGATCCCCGGGCCGAATCGGTTCAGTTCGTGATATCCTTACGTGCGGAAAGAAAAAAAAAACCAAGTAATGTCGAGTGACGAAAGTGTCGTGACGGTGGTTGGTGCTGAAGCGATGGACCCCGAAATGGAGGTCCAGTTCGGGCGCCTCCTCCAGTTGGGGGAGGTATTCGCCCCCAAAAAGGGGGCAGAACCGGAAGCCGAGGAGGTGAGGGCTTCAACCTCCACCACCCCAGAACCCGGACTCGGCAGCCCCGAAGCACCCCCGCAGCCGGCCATCATGGGGCAGCTGCCCACGTACGACGTGCACCTGGGGCCGGAAACGATACGGGTGCCGGGCCACATACCGTGGACCACGAGGCGATACCGGTGCCCGGCGGAAGGCGGGCATTTCGAGCTGAAGTGGGCACGAGGCGGCCAGCTTGTCGGCTGCAATTTTCACCCTCGAAAAGAGCCGACAACGCCGGTCGCCCAACCCGCGCCCACGCCGGCCGGCGGAGGGAGACCAGCAGCCGCAGGGACGGGGGCGATCCCAAAAGAGGAACCGCCAGCGCCGGAAGGCAAAAGCGAGGGCGGGGGCGCAGAGGACGGGGGCCCAGAATAGCCAGGGGGACCAACCGCCGCAACCAGATAATCTGGTGACCCAGGCAGTCCTCACGTCCCTCAAGCTGCTGCAAGGGCAGCAGAACGCCAGCCAGCCGACCTCGTCAAAGTAACTTAATTTTATTAATTAAGTGAAAAAAATCCTCTCTGAATAATGACCGCGAATTACCGCTTCTCTTCTTCATTGCACGGACCGTGCAAGGGGGGCAGTATGTTTAAATAACGCGTTAATTCGTTAATAAGAAACGGCGGTTAAATTCTCGCGTGATCTATAGAAAAAAGGGGACATTTCTTATACGGTGTTGTCCTCAGTGTACGCGACATTCCAGAGCATTCTCTGCGTCGTAACCTGATTCGGGAGTAATACCGTGTAGAAAAAATCCAAATTTACCTTCGATAATAGTCACGCGATCGGCCCAGTAACGGTTCCATGAGAACAGGTGTTACTAAGCCGAAATAACAGAGAGGATACAAGATTAATACGAGACAGACAATTTCCCCTCTCGCGATCGCAGATAAAAGGGTCTGTCTCGACAATCACTTGCTATCTGGTTCTCGACGAGTTCGCATCGTCCAAGCCGACCTCGTCCAACACCGCGATCACCATATACGAGCAATTAAATCCGTTTAATTGTATCGTTGCACCACAGAACCGAAACGGAACGAAATTAAGACTGTGGTAAATTCGAAAGAATTAAACCTAGTCGGATTTCGTACCTCACGGTTTCGTGAGTTTAGTGATCGTTGTGTTAACAGAACCATTCTGGAATCGAACGGTATCAGCATTGAAACAATTTACATTTAACAAATCCGGTGGCTGACAATAATCGTTTGTGCACTTCGATAGTGTTCGATTATCGCCACCGTTGTGTGGAAGGCACGTACCGCTGTAATCAGCTGTCGTGCAACGAGAACTGAGAAAACTTCTCGGTTTTCCTTGAATTTTTGTACGATTCAAACACTCCTATAGGGGCCTTTTGGCGCATACCCTGAGTGGGATCGTCGTTTCCTAAGATCGTAATTCAGTTTGAGTACCACCCCTATAGGGGCCTTATTTGGCGTATTCCCTGGGTGCTCTCGGCTGAATTCGATTGGCTCGAACGTCGGTTGCGGATCACCAGTGTGTACGGACACTCGGAGTAGAGCGACGTTCAAAAGGGCGCCGTGGTGTAAGCACCTTAACCTTCAGACGCTTCTAGCGCAGTTAAGGGCTTGCATCACACCGGTCCCGTACGGACCAGGAAACGACGCTGAATCACGGAGTGGACAATTTTTGGAGCCTTACAACCTCCACCTGTTGTCACCTCCTGCAAAATTCAAGCCAGCAGCAGTGGGAAGATCGATATTCAAATCTTGTCTTCCCCATCTGCAATTAAAAGTTTCCAGAACTGCAGTCGAACGTTTCTCGATCACACGAGAAACGTTCAAGAATACAGTCCACTAGAACAGTTGCTTATCGCTGTGAAGGAATCCCGCTCCTGTTTATCATAAACAGAGAAAGGAGCGTGTGGATTGAAGCGAGTCAGACAACGCGACGAGCGTTGTCACATATTTGCAGCCAAATTTCGGTCTGTTTTTGTTACAGCAGACCGAGAAGAGAGCCATAGTGGCCAGAGACCACGGCCAGGTTTTTTTGTCAAGCCCACCAAAGGCTCGGGTTTTTTCCTGGCAGTTTAAAAGTAAAATTAAATTTCTTTCTTTGTTTATTTTGTTTAATTTTTGTTTCTTTTTCTATTTGCAACCATTTAATAAACGGTCTAGTCCACCAGACTAGGCAGAAAGAAATTTATCAGTGTACTGATTCACTTTCCCACAAATTCCCACTCCCTCGTAATTCGGACACCTCGTTAAAGGGTGAGAGCGACAACAACTCGCACCTATTTTAACACTCATCCATATTCACGATGACTACAATGAAGTTCGAAATTTAGATTTAAGCAAGTGGAACACATGTATAACAGAGACAGAAGCTAATGTCTTGTGCAAAAATCTAAAATAAGAATCTATTGAGTTCATACAGCGCATGGAAGCGGCGTATTGCTTCGCTACCGACCATGCGCGGCCGGTGGCGCGGAACGAATGCCGCGTTCCTATTGGTCGACCGCGCATGGTCAGTGGCGCGGACGGCCCCCACGCATATAAAGCCGAGTACCTGCCTAGCAGCTTCATTCGTACGCCACCATGCGCTTTACGAACTGTTTTGAAGGCAGGCCAGAGGTCTTAGCCAAATTAGTTGCAGCGCTGCTACCTTTTTTACCGAGGTTGGAGGCCGGCGATCCACTGAGGATGCCGGACATCAATGCACTATGTGCAGAGGTGTTCCTGTCCTCGGTGACACCGAAAAGAAAGGAGGAACTGCGTCTTGTTATAAGACGCAGGCGACAATGGCTGATACAACAACTATCAGCGTTGCCAAACGAACCTTCCCCTGCCCCTTCTCCTCCACCTACTCCGCCCCTGCTTGTAAGAGGAAGCGGAGGAGGGAGGTAGAAATCCTCCAAGAGGAAGCTGCCTTAATCCAGCCGGGAAATAGGGTGAGGCGTGTTAACTTTTAGTTAACTTTTTGGTTAACTTTTAAGCAAGGGCACGGGGAGGATACCGGAAGTATGCTTCGAGCGATTCCCGGAATCCTCCCAAATCGTGCGGAAGGGTCACCGTGGGGTTTTTAGTGGGTAGGTCCCGCGCCCGTTATAATGGGCGCGGGGCATCCCACACACCCCTCCCGCCTCACCCCAAAGAGTATGAGATAAACGGAAATAAACCAATCCCAGGTGACTATTACTATGTAATTTGAACCCGTATCGTGTTACAATGTTTGTTAGGAACTTGGCCTTTGGTTAGGAGCTTTATGATACGATCGCTTGTAAACACCGCTATTTTTTAGAATAGCTAATTTCAATTTGCTTGTTAATAGTCGCTGCAAAAACGAGGAGTCAGGGCCCTAAAGAATAATTAAAAATATAAAGGCAAATTAGGGGCTCGTACTAGGGCCCTGATCCGACGTCCTCGACGTGTCATAAACCTTCCGACTAGTCGCGCGATCTATTGACAGCCTTCGTATCTGAGCACGGTCCCCCGTCTAATCTGGACTTGGTGTATTTCAGAAATTCAACCCCCGAGAATGCACGTCAACCGATTGGTTATTTTAGTTACGCCTCATCGGCAATTTTAGTATTTAAGAAGAATTTTAGAAGAGCTTTGAAAGATTATCATCAGAATTTTACTTAAAACGTTATTGTAGTGTGGGATGTGAGTGTGCGAGTGCGTTGTTGTGTGAGTGCGTGAGGCGAGTGACCGGAGTCAGCTGTGCGAGTTGATCGATTGGGTTATGAATTGACGAATGCAGAATGCGTGTAGCTTTTGTCAAGCGGGCTTGTGTGTGTGTGCGCGTAGGTGAGTGTGGAGTAAGGAGTGACCGGGTAGAACGATTGGAGCGATTGAAGGGTGCAGAGCGAGTTTGTGTAGTGCGAAGCGATTACTTTTGGTGTATAATAAAGTTCTTGTTAAGAAGTTCGTCGCGTTCATTACTCTCACAGTCAGCTATATCCTACAAATTTGGGGGCTCAGCCGGGATTTATTGCGGGGAAAAGTGTTCGTGACGGAAGTGAGTCGTGTTTGTGTTTTGTGATAAGCGATAGTGGTGTTATTTCGAGTATGGAGAAGCTCCAAGACCTGTCCGTGGTGCGGCTCAAGGAGGAACTGAGGAAGTTGGGTTTGTCCTCGTCTGGCGTGAAGACCGAGGAGTTGCAGAGGTTGTTGGCGGCGGATCCGAGCGGATCGTTCGCATCGGAGGATGCGACCGAACCGGGAGCATCGAGGACGGACGAAAGCGCTGGCATTTCCCGCGAGCCGGTAGAGGTGGGTGGCAGCGAACGGGAGATGCAGCTCTTGCGGCGGGAGGAATGAGCTCATGAAGCGCGAGCTAGAGCTGCAGCGTCGCGAAATGGAGATGCTGCGAGGGATGCAATCTGTGGGGGCAGCGGCATCGGTGGAGTCGGGACATAGGAGTCCTCGGGGAAAAATGAGCATCACGGCAATTGCCGATCTCCTTAATTATTTTGATGGCGACGGGAATCAATTCGAGAGGTGGGAGAAACAGTTGACGATGCTCCAAACGTCGTACGATCTGGCCGAGTCGGAATGCCGAATTTTGATAGGTTCGCGATTGCGTGGGAAAGCCCTTGATTGGTTCCACTCAAAGCCGGAATTCGTGTGGGTGTCAATCGGGCAACTTTTTTGGAAGAAATGCGATCGATGTACCACCATAGACCAAGTAGGACAGCGAGGAGAGAAAGCAATTTGAGCAGCGTGTCTGGAGGAAAGGGGAATCCTTTGGGGAGTACTTCCACGACAAAATGATATTAGCGAACCGCGTTCCTATAGAGGAAGACGAGCTAGTTGAACAACTGGTTGGCTCGCATTTTCGTCACTAGACATAGAGCTGCTAAGAGCAAGCCAATAGAAAGACATGTGCTGTCTTTTGAGGTCAATGGGCAAGAAGAGCACTGGGAGTTCAATAGCCATGAAACTTTGCAAAAAGATGTTCAGTTCCTACTGGTCTCCTTCCTTAATAGGGGTGCGGTGACCTATAAGATGCTACAAAAGAGCCATAGGGACTATACCGCGGTGCTGCGAATGCTATGCGCCAAATATGACATTCGTATGGAGCAACCTGGTAGAGGGCGAAGGAGAGGTGATGCCATTCCCCCAGAGGTCATCACTTTACCGAGACTTGCTGCGGTGTTTGTACAGTTTACTGTCCTGCTGTTCCATCATGGATTCGGCCGATGCATTGCTAATACTGAAGAATTACAGGCATATATTCGTCGTAACGGATGCATTCAGTAAGTTTGTTTGGTTGTACGCGACGAGGTCAACGGATACGGCCGAGGTCGTGAAACGGTTGGAAAACCAGGCGGCGATATTCGGAAACCCAAGGAGAATAATATCGGACAGAGGGACCGCGTTTACGTCTTCAAGATTTTAAGCGGTATTGCGAGCGGGAAAATATTCAGCATGTGAAAATAGCGACTGGTGTACCACGAGGAATGGGCAAGTGGAGCGTGTTAATCGGACCCTTATCCCACTGATAACAAAATTATCCGCCGTGAAGCCAGAGGAATGGTTTAAACATTTAGATACAGCGCAAAAATATATAAATTCGGTGCCGCATCGGAGTACGGGAGTGACACCGTTTAAAAATACTGTTTGGCACGGACATGAAATTACGAGAAGATCCAGCGATACGCGAAATGCTGGAGGAGGAGGTAACCGCTGTGTTTCAGGAAGATCGCGACGAATTACGGGAGAAGGCGAGACAGAAGATATCGCAGATTCAGCAGGAAAACAGAAGAGGCTTCGATAAAAAGAGGAAGAGAGCACAGCGCTACAGACAAGGAGAGTTGGTGGCCATACAGCGGACGCAGTCCCACCCTGGGGCAAAGTTTACGGCAAAGTTCCTCGGACCGTTCGAAGTCACCAAAGAGTTGAGGAATGATCGTTATCTGGTGAGAAGGGTTGGCGATCATGAAGGTCCGCTGCAGACTTCAACGTCGGCCGACCACATGAAGTCGTGGGTCATTGATGATAGCGGAAATGAAGACGACGAGGAATTTGAAGGCTTGAATGAATCGATCGACGACACCTGAGGGCAGCTGTCATATTCAGGACGGCCGAGTGTGGGATGTGAGTGTGCGAGTGCGTTGTTGTGTGAGTGCGTGAGGCGAGTGACCGGAGTCAGCTGTGCGAGTTGATCGATTGGGTTATGAATTGACGAATGCAGAATGCGTGTGGCTTTTGTCAAGCGGGCTTGTGTGTGTGTGCGCGTAGGTGAGTGTGGGGTAAGGAGTGACCGGGTAGAACGATTGGAGCGATTGAAGGGTGCAGAGCGAGTTTGTGTAGTGCGAAGCGATTACTTTTGGTGTATAATAAAGTTCTTGTTAAGAAGTTCGTCGCGTTCATTACTCTCACAGTCAGCTATATCCTACAGTAGCAAGTGTTGAGTTTAATAAACACCATTCGAAAACATTAGTTTCCTTATAAGAAGGTGGTCCTTCGAGTTACTATTTGTCGGCACACACGTGTAAACTCCGAACGAGCACGCCTCAACCACGGATCAAATACAAATCGAACTGCGATACGCAGTGAGAATACATTTGCCTATATCGTGGACAAGTTTCGCACTTGAATAGAGAAAACACTGAACTCGCTATTCTTACCCTGATACCATGTCTTTATCAGTGACCATACTCCACAAGTAAGATAGAAATTTTTGTTACTTGGAGTTTTACAATACCATCGGAGACCTTAACTGATATGACTCTCGTAAACATGTCTTTCCTGGATGAAGTTCGATAGTTCGTCCCAATTTCCATTTAAGCGGTGGACGGGCAATTATCCTCCTTCACAACCAATGTCTCTGGTGCGATTTGAGGAGGATGCTGCCCACCACTTGGTCCGTTGCTGTAATTGATGGAGATGTTCGGTGTTCCATTGTTGCCAAAAATGCTGTTTTGCAATTCATTGAATGTGCTGGTAGCGATTAAGTTTATTGTCTGGAATGTGCCGAACATCAGGGTCAGGAAGTGCATTCAACGTGTCACCAATAAGGAAATGTCCAGGTGTCAATAAAGATAGGTCAGTGGGATCGTCGGACAAAGAATATAAAAGTCGGGAGTTCAAATATACCTCTACTCGTGTTAACAGTGTATACAATTCTTCGTACCTGAGTTTAGTATCACTTATGACTCGTTTTAAATGAAATTTCCTGGCCCGTACTACTGTTTCCCATAGTCAACTAAAAATCAGCGCGGAATTAAGTGCCATTCAACTTGATTATCACTTAAGGAGGAAGTCTCATGTGAATACAAAATAGATTCTTCAATAATTTTGATTAACTTTTCATGTTTTTGTTCTGCCCACAATAAACATGTGTTTAAACAGTGGCGTAGGTAATTGTAGCTCACAAGGTTGACTTAATCAAAAAAATCAAAAAGATTTTTATTCGGTAGGTTTCCTGTTATCGTCCGTAGCAAAATAATTAATTTATGTTGAAAATTGGCAAAATGGCGAAAGCTTGAATTAAAAATTGCACAAGTTCGTCATTTTTCCGCAAACTTTTTAATAAAATTATATCATATACTCATTACACAAATAAAATTTTGGTACGGGCGAGAGCTACTAGTATGTGGAAGAACGTGTAAAAATTTTCGAGCAATCGAAAATATAGTTTTTGAGAGTTGATCTACGCCAGTTAAGAAAGTAACCTTTCGAGAGAAACGCATTTAAAATCTGGATGATCATACTATTTAATCCCAGCTTCATACAGAATTTCTTCCAACATGTTGGTACCCAGATGGCACAAACGCTAGAAATTCGACTTTTAGAAACAACAGATGTTTCTTGACAAAGGCTAAACAAAAATGGTTCTACAATCCAAAATACTCGACACAAATCTCACAAAAATTTAACAGTACATTCTCAAATATACTTTCAAAAATGCAATAAAAAAAAATTGGTCTTTTATAAATCTTACATGAGACTGTCCCCTTAAAAATTTAGTTACACGTTCATTGTGCTGACTGTCCCTTAAAAGTGTGCCTAATTCTAGTAGATCATTGCGTACACTGACAAAATTGGCTCCATTGTCGGAGTATATACTATGACATACGTAGTCCTCGGCGCGAAACAAATCTTCGTGAAATATTTAACCCCTTGACATACAATGACGAGTATGGCTCGTTACCAGTTCTTAATGTCAATTTTCACAATCATGAAGCTACACACTCATCAGCAAGTCTTATACACTAAAGTCAACACATTTTTACATTGGCGAGGTATTCATAAATCAAATCTATTCTTTTTCGTGGCCATTCTTTGTACGAACAAATTTAAATAATATTGAATATTATACGTTTGAAAAATTATTTGGAATCAAATGGTACGTCAAGGGGTTAAGAATGCATCGGTACTTATATCTATAGCTTAAATTTTACGATAAATATATAGCTAATCCGAAGTGAATTGCGTTTGTAACAGAAACAGATAAAATTAAATATATTATATATATAAAAATTATAAAAATAATAGGCCTTTGATGTGAGCCTTGTGCAAATGTTTTCTTTTATGAATACCGAGCCTGTATAATCCACGCTGCAGGCACAAAGTTGAGGTAATTCCTACGGCAGATAAATTTCCCATTCTTGGGTCGCAGGTTTAGTCCTAAAGCATCGAACGCAATTTCGTACTGTGTTCTTTACAATATTTTCAGCTGAAAGTGGCCAGTCACGGCTGCGTAACGACAATAGAGTGGCTTGACAGTCTGCGTGTAATAATCTTAAACGTTCAAGCGAGACGAGAAGTTTCGTGAGATAATGCTTCGATGGTAATATGACGAGATGCCTTCGATTAAATGAAATCTGGGGTTCTTTGGATTCAAAGGAACATACGGCACTGGATTTTGACAGAGATTGTCAAAAAACAATCCGATTGTGCAGTTCGAAGAAGAAGAATTTCGGTATGTTTCAATTCTTCTGACGAAAGATAACCTGTGTGTACAATAGTACATTTTTCTGGCGTATTCACTAATTTGATGCGATTATAAATACTTCTTACGTTTATTTACGAAACGTAAACAATATGTGATCGTTCGTAAGAGTCGCGTGAATGATGAAAATCGTTCTCCTTTTAATATCTGGTATTTTAGTTGCACGTGGTTCTATTGATGGCCAGATAGACGTATCCTCTTCTAGCCAGACGGTCCGTTCCACTAAAGGGTTGCAGAAAAAAGCGACAAAGGGTTGACTCCACGCGATACGATGACTGCAGAATTCTCCTTTGATTGCACATGCATCCAAATTCCTCGAGGCAGTTCTTGGATTTCTATCGTCCTGTTGACCACGAACGTCTTCCATTTACTGGGTGACGATTTGCCCCAAGTAAGCATGATCATTGAATCACACCAGTAGTACTCGTTACAATTTAATCGTAACGCTGTCCTCACTCTTCTTTGCGAGTCGTGCAAGCAGCAATGCTCCACGCAGTTCCAATCTTGGAACAGTGATTATTTTAATGGACCTACGCGTGATTTTGCACGTAATAAATTTGTGGTCTACTGTCAATTGTTTAAGGACAAACCCCGTATAATTAAATTTTCTCAACTTTAGCAGAAAGTATACGTCTAGGAATAATAATGTTATTAATTGCTCCAAATTCCTTACGAAATGGAGATGTTGAGGCAATGATTCGTCCCACGAAAACTGTTGCTGCCATAGTTCTTGCAATAGTATTTTTGCTTGAATGGTAGCTGGCCCAATCAGTCCTAGGGGATCGAAAATTTGAGAAACATACGATAAAATTGTCCGTTTTGTGACACAATACCAAAATGATTTTTGCAAATTAAGAATCGCAGTATGTCCGTCTGCGATTTCCAAAGAAATCCGCGACTCGTTCGTTGCCCATTTTCGGAGTCCAAAACCTGACATCGCCAGAATTGACAATACATTATTTCTTAACTTAATCGCTTCCTTTAAACGTATACGTGAAAGCCTTCCAACATTATACGGCTGGCGGCAGGAGAATCTTCTGTATGAATTTCTCAAATTCGTCAGTGTTCTAGTCGCCAGGAAAGGTGCGGATGTTGTCCCATAAGTAGCAGTATTTAAATCGTACGTTTTAATTGGCAAGGTACTATTTTCTCGCTACCATATTTTTTCGAAGCGGCGATCTTCCTTGCGTACGCGTATTTGGTGATACATTTTAGCGATGTTTGCGGAAACTTAATAAAATCGAAAGTAGATCCTCTTGTACCACTGGTCCAGCCATTTGTACATTGTTCAAGGATAGCCCAGATGTAGTTTTCGCGGATCCATCAAAAACTACGCGTCAGTTTGTGTTGCTGCTGTTCTCCTTGATGGCGGCATGATGCATGATGGTAAGTAGAATATTAATTGCCCATTTTCACGATGCTCCTCGTTCAGTTCCATCATACGTCCTAGTTGCTCATATGACCTTATAAATTCAATATATTCTTGTTGAATATGTTGTTGTTTTCTCAGCCTTCGTTTCAATGCGAGTAGTCGGCGTTCCGCTTGTTGCCTCCAATGCCCTAGTCCTTTGATTTCTTTCACAACAGGAATTCCGACCACGAGTCGTCCGTCGTTGTCCTGAGTCACAGTTGACACGAAATGTTTCTCGCAGTAATTATTTTTATCGATGAGACGTCCTTCATTGATACAATGTTCGATTTCCAGAAACATATTTCTGATATTTCCAATAACAATTCAACCGAGTTTTGTCTTCTGTAGTAACGGATAATTAGGTCTTAAAGAATGACGTCTGATGCACAGTAGGTCCTAAAACATATCTGCTGCAATAATCACATCGATTTCTCTGTTATTTTTGACAGTAATAAACGTGAAATCGATTTGCTGAGTCCGTTGAATCTTGAAGTGATGGTTACGCATGCCTGATACACTACATTACATACTACATTTCCTATTTCTAAGTCCTAGCCTTTTTATAATCAACGCTTCATTGATGAAGTGAGACTGAGATCTTGAATCTAACACTACAATACATTTTTGTTTACGTTCTTTTAATCATTTATGTATACTACCGCAGTGAATAACATGGTGCAATTGTTATCCCTTGAATGTGAAATGTATGTTTGTGACATGATTTGTTTCTTAGAAAGGTTCGTGTCCGTGTCCGCATTCGAAATTTGCGTGTGTTCGTGTGAAATCCATATTTTTGTGTCCTTGTAGGAGACAATTAAAACATGCACGCAATTCTTGAACTTTTGAAATACGGTCGCTCGGAGACAATTTTAAGAACTGAGTACAATTATATAACGGGTGTTCAGTTCTACAAAGAATACATACTGTCCGCGTGTTTGTAACGTGCGTTGCTACGTTCTTAACAGGGTCTTCTACTGTAAAACGCGTTTTTTATGTTCTCTTAGGAATTTTTTTTTCACGAAGAATCTATGCAACTTCTCGCATCGACGTCTTGTATATATGTTTGCTAATCGTTCAGTAATATTCACAAATTTCTACAACGAGAAATAGACAAAGTTAGTGGCAGCACAGAGCCTCGTACGCAACCACGTACCGAAAAAGTGTTCTAATGGCTTACATGATTCCAACCGTTTTGTTTGTGTAAGTCAAAAAAATGAACAAGATTCTTAATTAGAATACATTTTTCTATAGCCGGTACTAAATGGACAGAAAAATTGATAATTAAAAAATAGCCGCATTTTGAAATAGAAATATCGATTTTTTTCTGGTTTTTAATTCTAGCAGGCTAAAAAAAAAATAGAAACAATAATGATTTCTACTTCATTCAGTACAAACTATAGCGACGCATGTACTGAAGGTACATGCCAAATTTGAACGAAATCGGTCAAGTTGATCTTGAAATATCATGGAAGCCAATTTAGAAAAGATAGTTTTGAGAAAACCATATTTAAACAGAAGACTCGGACCGTTTAAATAGATATAGCTCAAGCGAACAAATACATATACCAACGTTAATTTTAGGAGGTCGGCGATATACTTTTCGCACACATATTTCTAAGGCTATATCTTTTAGGAAAATGCAAAAATAAAATCGACTTTTTTTGCCGGTGTACAGTAGAAGACGCCTTTGAATCAAGTTTTTCGTGTTTCATAAAATACTGCAACTTTATTCGACGATACTACCTTGACATTTGCAGTTTTTTCATGGTATTTACAATGTTTCTTTAAAAAGTCTCACTCACGTATCGTTACATTGTCCAATTTCGTCGATAACAAATACATGATTAAACTACCCCAATACTCCGTTGGTTCTCCTAATGTATTGAGTGCGAGTAAGCTATCTTTCATATCAACTAACACACGTCTAAGTCCAGAAAAAGATTTTTTCGTTAATAGTGGCAAATCCCATAACGTACGGATGTCCTTCAACGCTTTCCACGCAAGATCGTAATTTATTTTAGAAACTCCTTATGATTGAATTACGTGAACTGCGTTGCCTTTTAATGAAGAATTTAAATAACGGAATTTCTCAATGTTGCCTAAAGCTTCATTGTCATGTATTAATGATTCAAGTATGTCCTTGAATTTCAACTACAAACGTCCCATCAAATGTAGGTAATTATATCGTTGGTAACTTTAGGCGACATTGAGGTTCTGTTCCCGAAGAAAACATACTCGGTTTCGGTATGTTCGTGTGCGCAGAATATTAGTAGCCGCATTTGCGCAATATAATCTTTAGCAATGGCCATTATATTACAGTAAGATGTTGCAAATGATTTTCGTTCATTCGCATTCTTTTCTACAATATTTTCTATTAAGGATTGTATCGCGTCAAATTTTTCATATAACAACGAAATTTTTCCAAATGAATTTCAAGTGCCGTTATCAACATTGATCGGTCGTATGGTTCCAAAAATTTCTTAAAACGAGTCAAGGCGGTTTTCACCTTTTTACGATCCGAAATCTGCGTTTTCAAGATTGAGTCCATAATTAATACTGTTAACACAATTCGAGAAATGCCAGAAGGACTTACGGATTAGATGAATAGATAAGGAGGTGATCAGTGAATGCTTCCCAGATCTGCTTCCTCGTTGTGGATTCTACAACGACGTTCCAAGTCCTGTAGTCCGTCAGGGCCTAGCGTTTCTCAAATAAATCAGCGTCGGCTACGCGGAACTCGAATGCGTAGAATTTTTATTCAATTTATTGTACACAATTGTTCACAAACACTAAATCTAACTCGAAGGACCATATTGACCGATTATTTTAAAAGTGGTGTAAGTCTATTTAAAAAAATGAAATATCACGTGCTTTATGCTTAATTCAGTGCGAACTTTTATTTATAACGAGTTATTAGGTTGATGCAAAAATAATTGTGGTTTTCGCGACTAGAGGCGTCAGCAATTAATCTAAAATGAATTATTTTGGAATTACATCCATATGGTATACCATTCTAAAGCATGAAGTTGATTCTATCAATATATGTTTGTCACTTGTTTTTGGTTTGTGGGATTTATCCCTGCTTCTGGACGCGTTTATCTTGATAATCTGAGGGAGGTTGTGGTATACCTCTCGAACCCCAACAACTGCCGAGCTACTCGCCGTCGATTTTGGGAGGAGAACCCCATACCAGGGGCAAGATATGACGACCAGTTTGTTCTTCAGAACGCTGGTGAGATAAGCTGCACTTAACAGCTGCACTAGGAAGTCTTAAGACTGCCTTGGTGAACGCGACATTATTGGCTCATCCGTCGAACGATTCGCAACTCGCAGTTATGGTTGACGCATCGGATTACGCGTTAGGCGCATCTTTACAGCAGCGACAAAGCGGTTCGTGGCAACCGTTACCATTTGCACGAAGGCTTTGTCGCCTGCGCAGCGGAAGTATAGCGCGTACGATCGTGAGATACTCGCCGCTTATACCGCGGTAAAGCACTTCCGACACGCAATTGAGGATCGCGAATTTACGATTTATACCGACCATAAGCCAATAGTGTTCGCGTTCAAGCAAAAACCGGATAAGTGTACGCCGAGACAATTCCGTTATCTCGATCTCATCGGGCAATTCACGACGGACATACAACACGTGAGCAGCAAAGACAATGAGGTCGCAGACGCGCTCTCGAGGATTGAGGCAGTAGCCTCACCGCTGAGTTACGTAGAACTCGCACGAGCGGGATGCGGAGCTTCAGAGTTTTCTTGAGACGTCTGATACCTCATTGGAATTAGAACGAATACGCATAAATGTAGACGACGCACCCGTGTATTGCGACGTTTCAATCGGGAGCGTGCGTCCGTTCGTGACTCAACTTTTCCGACGCCAAGTTTTCGACCTGATACACGGGCTGGGGGTGATTCCAGACTCGCGTATCGAATGCGTTTAGTAAATTCTTTTCCTAAGTCTCTCAACAATAAATAGAGACCGTCATAAATTAGGGATTTCTGGAGGACACTCGAAGCGTTCCCATAGGAGTTTCGCCAAGTAGGCCCAGCGCGGGTGGCCCGAAGGAAATTTTGCAGTGAGGTCGCAACGTCGCCCCCCTCGATCACCACGCCGTTTCGAAAAGAAGCACGCCGAGGGCGTAAGAAATAGGCGGTGATTTGGGAAAAATGTAGATGTGCGAATAGAATTTGATTGTAAAGAAAACGTACCAACAAATACTACCGCGTATTGTCTTATTTTGCATGATCGCGTCGTCGAGTACTGTCCACTGTCCAACGTTGTGCACAGAATCACATAAATTGCAGCATCAGCAATAGGTGTAGTATTTAAGAGCTGGGCACATCATATTGCGGTATAGTTTCAAAGATATTGTTGCGATGGTACCAACGTTTGTTGACATACAAGGATTCTTCCACAACGACAAGTTTGTCGTAAAGGAAGTTGCAGTGCTGAGAAAAGGAAGCATTCTCGCATACTATATATTCCAAAGACCATTTACTTGGAGTGCGTTGTCTGTAGCCGATAAATCCCAGGCTGCTTGGGTGACGAAGAACGTCCATGGATTGTCATCGAATGAGGATGGTTTCGTTCCACACCACGAAGCAAAACAATTGATTACAGCGGCATTTGTGGGTGACGATCTCAAGTACTCTCGTGTATGTGAAAGCGATCCCAAAAACGAGACTGGTTCGCAGATTTGGTGGATGAACATGTAAACCATAGATGCCGATTACAAAGATATCGGGTGTTTACAAAATCCTGATGGTGCTAATACATTGCGATGCGGCAACCATGAAAAGACTTGCGCGTTACAAAACGTATTGAAATTATACAACTGGTGGCTGAAATACCAGAAGTAAAAATGTATCTTTTTTTGAAATCAATTTACATCATTTAAAAAAGACATCTAATTTCTCTCCCCTTCTTCGTAGCAATTTTATAAAATTATAAACTTTCAGAATACATCTTAAAATTTTTTAACGTTTTGTAAGCTTTGAAAAATTTATACAAGTTAATCAACAATGCGGTGTTTGGCAAAACGAACACTAATTTTGGTAACATTGTTTCGCGATGATTAAATTACAACCAAGGGCACAGACGGCGATGATACTCTCGATCAGGAGATCCAAAACGTGAAGTTTGCAAAACGACGTGAAAGTGTACTTGTTGCAATATGATATGACATGACAAAGATAGATAATAGGTTTCACGACCATATCGTTCTATCGAACGTGATATAATGTGAATATTGTACAGCACTTAAAAACGCAACGTTGCATCACGTGTACCAAAAGGCAACGCATAGGAATGCTGTCTCTATGGCATGAAGAGTTCAGCAATATATCATGAGCGTCACCGTTCTCGACAACACAAAGAACAACTGTATGGATCATCAAGAGACCGCGACTATCAATCGGTGAAAAACAATCGTTGATTGCTTGTATCGCTAGATTGGAAAGTCTGAAAGATTCGACACGCAGTCGATTTTGTACATGCGCGGGTGCTGGACACAATGCAAGACTCAGATGCCGTGAAATTGATACGGTTTTCGTTCACCGTATATTGACCGGTGCGGTGATAAATTCTAACCACATGGAGCCTCGCAATTTTCTCGAAGATGCGAGGGACAATTGTATTCGATCATGTGCGTCAAAATAAATACTATACTTAACGGGGAATTAGTGACTGGTAACAAACATGCAGACAAAAGTGTTAACACGACAAACTGTTAACTTTTTCGCTTCTCTGACCTACGCGAATGGTATGATTTGTGTGTCATCGAACCCATACAAGCATCCTTAGACGAGTTTCAGGAACGCGATAGTGGGTGGGCGCCGTCGTGTATACTTAATTTAATTGTTAATGTAAATAAATATATGCCGTTGCATGCGGGATGTACCATGCAATTACCGCGAGAGATACAACTAAAGAGAGCTGTAATCAACGTACGCTCGACATGTATATTGGGCATCGACATAGCCTCATTATACAACAGTGTTGAATATCCAGAATATTGAATTTCCAATGACATTGAAGCAAATGAAAAATTTTGAACATGTCAACATCTCCATCAACGTCTACACCATTGAGAAAAAGAAGGTGCTACCGATACGAGTCACCAATAAGAAGATGGAGAGAAATGTCAATTTGTTATATATAGAAGGAGCAAACGACGTGGAACATTTAGCGTGGATCAAGAACATATCTCAACTCGTGTGCTTACAATTGAGTAAACATAATGGCCGAAAATATTTTGCGATAGGTATGTATAGAATAAATTTTTTTAAATATTTTATGTTAGGAAAAATTGTGTCTCTTATTGCAGATGTTTGCACTACTTTAGTTCGAATGAGAAGCTGGAAGCTCACACCGTGGACTGTGAGAAGATGAATGACTGCGCAATCGTATTACCAAATGATGACAGCAAGTAGCTCAGCTTCAGCTGACTACAGCAGGAAAGCGCGTGTTTCGTTTATCGTGCACGCCGATCTGGAATGCATCCTGGAGAAATCGGATACTGATCGAGAAGCGTCAAGATACACATACCAGCATCATCGAGTATTTAGTATGGGATACTATGTACAGTGCTCGTACGACGACTCGTTTTCTACGTTTCAACGTCGTCGCGATCCTAATTGCGTGTCATGGTTTGTGAGACAACTCCAAGATTTGTCACATCGTGTAAAGTTTATTTTATCGACCAATGTATCGATGGAAAATTTATTAACTGAACAATTGCAAAATTTCAATACTGCACAAACTGTCATATATGTGTGTTGGAAATCCTATAAAAAAGAACAATACAAAAACTGAAACGACTAATTTAAAATAAACATTATTGTGTCCAGCCTCATTTCTCTGGTAACATATACAGTGTGTTAGGAAATGATAGGTTCAGTCATACTTATGATAACAATTTAGAAAGAAGTGCATGAATCAGTTTTCAAATTTTCAGTATTTTTAGCTTTTATATTAACAAACTGTTCTGCTAAACATTATATGGAAATAACGGTTTAAAAAGAAACTAGAAATCTTTACTGAATGTAACCAGTTTTTAACTGTTACTAAATGATAAGTTCACTCGCTAAAAGAACGATTAAACGATTTGTTAATGTACCAAAATTTAATACATCACAATATTCTTTCGTTATAATGCATTCATTGTGAATTTGGCTGCTTGACACCGTCATTTTGTTTGCGTGTCGTTTGTTACGTATCCTGGTTACAAAGTAAACACACAGTAAACAATTTCTCATGAATCTTCCCATGCATTTACAGTGTAAAAGATATGTATTAAAGTATCGAAGTATTGAGTTATTAAGGTGTTAAAGTATTTTTTTTTAAATGGCCAGGGGTAAAGTTTTGAATGAAAAAGAGAAAGGACAGATATTGGCGCATAAAGACTGGGAAATGTCTCAAGAAATTGGTCGTCGCATAGGCATATTTTGCAATGTGGTGAATCAGTTTATAAAAATGGGGATAAATATGATGAAAAATCACCTGAAAGACCAGCAAAATTGACACCACGCAATAAAAGAGCAATTATCGCGAATGCATTAAATTCAACAATAGGAAGTCGACGATTACGCAACGAATTCGCGCCAAATGTCTCACATGTGACAGTGTGGAATGTTTTAAAAGAATCTTCTAATGTTGTATACAGCAAAATGAAATCTACCTCAACGCTTAAAAAGGAGCATTGCAAAACACGTGTAACATTTGCAGATTTGCATCAAACGTGGACCCATCAGTGGCATTCGGTACGTGCACATTTTTTAGTGACGACGTAGCAATTCATTTTTAAATTTTTAGATTACTTGGTCTGATGAAAAGAAATTCAACTTAGATGGACCAGATGGGTTGGCGAACTATTGGCACAATCTACGTACAGAACCCCGTTACTTTTCAAAGCGTAACTTTGGATTTGGCAAGACGACATTAACCTTCCTTGATACACGATTTGATTCAAAAAAATATCAAGCTGTTTTAGAAGAACACCTTTCGCCCCACATTCGCCCCACATTCGCCTGCAAAATTAACATTTATGCATGATAACGCAACAGTACACGCTTCATCAAGCACTAAACAATGGTTAAAAACTAAAAATATAGACACATTAACATGGCCATCAAGGTCTCCTGATCTTAACCCGATTGAGAATTTGACAACTAGTACGCGATGCTTACGACAATTGTCGCCAATTCAATAGTGAAAAAGAGCTCAAACGCGGCAATTACGAACGCTTGGGATCGCATTGCTACTCGGCAACTCACAGATCTTATCGAATCTATGCCGAAGCGAATCAATTTATTAATTAAAGGTATTAATTAATTAAGTGGTGGAAAACCTATTAAATATTATTACGTTTCCGGTTTGGCATAAACGAAACTTTAATGTACAACAGAACTCAAACAAGCATCAACAGAAAACAACAGTAAATATCGCAGCAAAGAAGACTCGGCACTCGAATACGTCAGTTCACGATCGCGTTCCTTCTCCGAATCTTTGCTTGACAGGTCGATCGATTCGATCGTCTCCTCCCCGCCGTCGCTTGTCTCACTCGCGGCTACCAGTGAGCCATGGATCTCTCTATAGGGTGCTCGCAACACTGCTTCCCCCTCTCGATTGAATAAAGTCTACGAGATGGATGTGCAAATAGCTATAAACCGAAACGCGCCAGTAAGAGTGATAGTGGATGCGAATGACCCTAACATTGAAATACCTAGTGCAAAAAAGCCACAAGTGCCACAAGAAATTGAAAAGAAAGCGAAGATCATCCTATTCATAGCGCATTCCCATCACAAGATTGGCTATTCCATGTTAGGAAAGGATTTGGATGAAATGGACATTTCGCTTGGCGATCAAATCCACAATATACTATTTACAAGCTACACTATTCTTCGGCAACGGTACAATCAAACTGGAGGGACATTGGAAGCACGAATCTCAGCTACTGACTTTAAAATTACCTATAATAAGTCAGAAATAACACAACCGAGAGATACAATCCTTGCAATTGTAGAGTCTGAAGCTGCTACTCAAGGAGTGCCTTTTGCAAAATATGATCAAAAAGACAAGGGAAACTGGCCACCATACCATGCCGATCGATAAAAAGAACAATATCCAACGGGACGTAACTCTCTCCCAATACGGCATTTATGGTGTACATCACCCGCTATGTGAGGGAGTAACCTTTCCACCTGAGAAGAGGGCTTCAATGCCTCAATCGAAATTGACACAATACTGGCACTACTTAAAGAAAAGGATCCTTCAGAAGTTCGTACATTGATGTCCCTGATATCTGATGTAGCACTAATAGTCACTACTAGACAGGCGACTAGGATGTTCCCACCACCTGCTGCTTTCTCGTTCGTCTTCCGTCACGACCACAAAATAGGAACGACCGATTATTCTCTTCTAAATCTTCTAAACAACTTCAACTTTTCCGGTCATGGGGCTTTTCTCTTCTACAAAATTTTCAGTCAGCACAGATGGGGTTTGAACCTGAGTGGAGGAACAGATAGTTTTGCCAAACAAGTCGTCTACCACAGCATGTTTGGTACCTTCAAAGAGGATTTGGGGATATTGGCTGCTATAACCAATCAAGGAAGGTGGGATACTCGGGAGCAGATGGGCCGAATCTTCCAGAAAAACGAACATGTATCAACAGACCCTCAAAAAAAAGGGACGGCTTTGGTCGCTGCCCTCGAAGGGTCGGCGAGGAGCGTTCTCACAACGCTCTCCGCTGCTCAATGTGGGAGTCCCACGATGGTACGACAACCTCGTGGCTTTTGGTGGTGCCGCGTGAAAGGGTTGCAGGAGTACTGAAGGAGTTGCACGATGCGCCGGCAGCTGGACACTTCGGAGTGAACAAGACTTTGGCAAGAATCCGCCAACAGTTCTTCTGGCCTACATGTCGACAATACGTTCAAAGAGTGGTGCCGGCGGTGTGGACCTTACCTGTGTGGCGTAAGAAGGGGCCTCGTCATAGGGAGCAGGGAACTCCTGAAAGTATACAAACGTGGGAGCTCCGTTCGAGAGGCTTGCCCTGGACGTTGTGGGATCCGCTCCCGAGGTCTCAGGCCGGGAAACAGGTTTATGCGCTGGTCGTGGCGTGACTCACTTTACTCGGTGGGCGGAAGTAATCGCGATGCCAGACCAGCGAGCTGTCACAGTGCGCAAGAGCCTCTATTACACAACGTGGTATGTCGCCATGTGGTGTGCCCTTGGAGATACATACGGACCAAGCGAAGGAATTTCGAATCCTCCCCGTGTTCAAAGAACTGCTGAAGAAGCTGTTGGGTGTCAGGAAGACGCGAACTACTCCCTGGTAATCCTCAATCCGACGGTCTGGTGGAACGCTTGAATAGGACGCTACTCCAATATCTAGCGATGTTTGTTTCGGAGCACCAACGGGACTGGGATGAGTGGATTCCCATGTTCCTCCTCGCTTATAGATCGGCACGACATGAGGCTACTCAATTGACGCCAGCGATGATTTTGTATGGCCAGGAACTTCGTCTACTCCCACTTCTGACACCACTATTACGTTTCCGGTTTGGCATAAACGAAACTTTAATGTACAACAGAACTCAAACAAGCATCAACAGAAAACAACAGTAAATATCGCAGCAAAGAAGACTCGGCACTCGAATACGTCAGTTCACGATCGCGTTCACTTCTCCGGGAATCTTTGCTCCCCACGACAGGTCGATCGATTCGATCGTCTCCTCCCCGCCGTCGCTTGTCTCACTCGCGGCTACCAGTGAGCCATGGATCTCTCTATAGGGTGCTCGCAACAATATTAATTTTAATTTTTACTTTGTTAAGAATTATTTAATCACAATGTATAAATATGTTTTTTAAAATGAACCTATCATTTATTAACGGTTGAAATATGTTAAAATTATGATATTCTTATGCTACATCATATTTTGAAATATTACTTCAAAAACGAAATTCTTAGCAATCAGGTTTTCTTAATACAAGGACCTTATATCTTGAAAGTTTGAGACCAGTTGATACATTTCTCTATAAGTTACGATAATAAATGTGGGAGCGAATTTATCATTTCCCTAACACACTGTAGTAGCTTATGAAAGTTATTTCTGAACGCTACCAAAGCTACATCGTTATCAAATAGAATACACACATGTTAGTTCAAGTTTCTCAAAATAAGACCGCAAGCAAAGACACACAGGAGTCTCTGAGTACATATGTTAACTAAAATTACAAAAGAGATCCGACAACACACACAGTGTGATCCATACAGGACATTGAGTATAAACATACCGTTTGCAGGCGTCCCAAAAGTATTCGAACGCGTAGGCAAGAAGCGTATTTCTGGTCAGATTGAAATGTAAGCATTACATCTGTAGTCGATTCCTGAGACATCGTGTAGTACATACAGATTTCTGTGAGAGTATATTAATCTTTTAAATGAAACCAGTAAATGTGAACGTGAATTAATATAAGAGAAATTGCACAATGAAAATAAATCTTATCTTGAAATTGCCAAAATTATTAAATCGAAGTAAATCTAAGGTACAATATACTAATAGAAAAAGTCAAAAACTGGAAGGGAACATTTACAAAAAGAAGAAGCGTACACAGGACGTCCAAAGAAGTTAACGTGTAGAGAGGAAAAGAAAATGATTATACGTGAAATTAAGAAAAATCCAAAATACATCTGCACCGAGAAATCTTGCAAGCGATTAAGTTGCAAATAGTTTTGGGAAAGATGTATGTAAGCATCCCGAATTGTGTCGTACGGTATTGCGGAGTACCGTGGATTTGCATGGAAGATAATACCACGAAAAAGGCCATATAACAGTAAAAAAACTAATACAAAAAGAAATGACTAACGTTTGCAAAAATGTATGTTGACAAAGATATTTCATTTTGCAATAAAGTTATTTTCTCGGATGAGAATAAGTTTAATATTTTCGGTTCGGATGGGCAGTATTATGTGTGGAAAGCTATGAAGCACGGAGGTGGTTCAGTGATGATATGGGGGTGTATGGGGGCGAATGGAACGGGAAATCTTGCTCTTATTGGCGGAATTATGGATAAGTACAAATATCAGAATATTTTCAAACAAAATTTGAAACAAAGTGCAGAATTAAATTGGTACACATATTGGACGAGATTTCTTACTTTCCACGGAACAACGATCCGAAGCATACAACAGCTTGGATTGAAAAAGGAATTGGATCATATACATATGTATATACCCCACATACACTACAAACTCCTCCACAGAGCTCCCGACATAAAATCCTCCCATAGAACATTTATGGGCCGAAATTGGAAGAAAACTTGGAAATTATAACATATAACGTCCAAGGAAACATGTTTAAAAACAGAATAACAGAAATATGGACTTCCATTGAAAAAAAAGACAACAGAAAACTTGTATGCAGTATGGAAAGCCGGCTGGCTGGCTTGTGACACGTTATTGATGCATGCAAAGGAGGACCAACCAGATATTATATTAATATCAAACAATTCAAAATTTATTCATACGTTCTGAATACTTTTGTGACGTCCAAAAAATGAGTATGTTTATACTTCAGTTGCCTTATGAATCCTGCTTATGTAAAGGTTGTCAGATTCTTTTATAATTTTATTTATACGTTCCTCAAGACTCCTATGTGTCTTTATGTACAATTTTATGTTGAAAACTTTGAACTGAAAACCGCGTCCCACAGGGTCGAAAACTTTACCGTTCGGCACCCTAAGTACTTTCGGCGGGGGAAGCCAAACGATCTAAGACCTGCATCGTCTCGGAATAGCATGGCTCGAAAAGCCGAATGGCATGCAGACAAGTCGGGATCGGCACGATGTCGGTAAACATCAAAAGAGGAGATCAAAGTGCCAAGAACCGGCAGTCAACTTTTGTTGCTGCTGTATTACCAGAAAACAAACGTGAAACAAATGCAGCGTGCATCAGTCAAACAGTCTGGCCGACTCTACAACGTACAGAGTTTCATGGCGTCAATTTCCTGTTCCAAACCATCATCGAAATACAAAGATACAATTTCATTAGAAAAATTAAGGTGATCTTAATTTTTTATTGAATAAAAAGGTTTTGCCAAATTTTCGTTTACCATTTGTTGTCACTAACGAGTACCGGAGTAACTTTTTATTGGAAAAATTTAATCGTCAGTTTATCGAGAGTGCTTGAGAAAATCGAATTAATCACTGGAGTACATAGAATATAGGGATAAAGAATAATAAAAATTTAACGCTTATTTAAATTTTTTCATTAAAATTATTTTTCAAATCAATATATATGTATATTATACAGGGTGTTCGGCCACCTCTAGCAAAAATTTTAATGAGCGATAGTAGGGGCCAAAATAAGACGAAAATCAAGAATACTAATTTGTTGGTGGAAGCTTCGTTAAAAAGTTATTAACGTTTAAAGTGCCGCTCTTACTTGAATTTTTTCTCGAAAATGCGCAAGATTTCGGGGGTATGTCGATTCACCAAAAATGACTGTAATTGAACCCTACAACCTGAAAAATAATTTTTTCCACAACGATTTGCAATTTCTTAATTTTTCTCTGAATAATTTTTAACACCTTTCTCTATTTTTTTTTCTCGAAAGTAGAGTAGGATTTCGGAGGTATGCAAAAAATGTACTCACCAAAAATGATTGTAGTTGACCCCCCAACCGAAAATAATTTTTCCAGAACGATTTGAAATTTTTGAATTTAATTGTTAATAACTTTTTAACGAAGCTTCCATCAACAAAAGAGTATTCTTGATTTTCGTCTTATTTTGGCCTCTACTATCGCTCATTAAAATTTTTGCTAGAGGTGGCCGAACACCCTGTATATTATGCCTACATCTGAATCATAGTCAGTATTCGTATCTAATTGAACACGTGATTCATCTATTATTATACAGGGTGAGGCATATGAACTAGTCCCCACGATTTTCCAGCCCCTTTCGATGATTTGACAAAAAATGTTTTCCTATTGAGTGTTTTTCTACTAACCTGCAATTTATTCACACGATTTTTATTAGTTTTCAAGATATACCGCTTGAAATTAATGATTTCCTGCGGAGACGTCTCGGCTTGAGTGGCAAGCACACAGATAGTGGCACACTTATCGCATGATCAAAAAAAAAAAAAAATAAAGCTCCATTTAAAAAACAAAAACTTTTACCATCATATCTTGAAATCCAATAATATAAACAAATTTTCAAGTTTATGCCAAAATAAAGATCCTGATATTTTATCCTGCAGATTTTCATATAAACACTTTTTTCGTGTCACTCAATAGTTATCGAAAAATATCGCGGACTGTCACACTTTAGCGCAGGGACACCCTGTATGTACACCATTCACAGGGTATGCATGGCAACGGCCACTCCTGGGAAAAATTTTAAAGGGAGATTCTAGAGGCCAAAATAAGACGAAAATCAAGAATATCACTTTCTTGACTGAGGCTTCGTTAAAAAGTTATTAAAAAATTAAATTAAAAAATTTCAAATCGTTCTAAAAAAATATTTTCGGTTGCAGGAGTCCTTTACAATCATTTTTGGTCATTACACATCACCCCGAAATCCCACGCATTTTCAAGAAAAAAAATTTCTTACCGGAAATCTTATGCAGAGGCCAGAAAATGCTTCCCTGTAATATCCTGTGTATTCTTTAAAAACGTCATAACTTCTGGAACGGAATTGGACGATTTTAATTTTTCAAAATGCAAACTACGCGTATTTTAACGAGAAGAATATGTGAAATTCCAAAAATAAATTCCTGAAACGTTATTCCTTAACTTCGCAAAATGAGAAAAACCCCAACAAAAATGTCCAATTTTCAAATCGTTCATAAACTCCTACAATGGTGAATACATTTCATTGAAATTTTTTTAAGCAGAGCCCATGTAAGGTACCTACAAAACGTATTAGGACAACTTTTCTGTAGGGAATCAAACAGAAATTAATAAAAAGCAAAATAGAATTTTGGTAATTATTTAGAAAAAACTGGGGGAGAGTTCACCGATTTTCGATGAGTTTTGAATATGTTGCTTAGAAATTAACATTTCGAGACAACTTTTTCCTATAATATATATTCGGAGATTTTTCTTCAAAAAGATCACTGCTACTACAATATTATATGTATAGGAATATATGTATGTATAGGTTATATATGTATAGGAAAAAGTTGTTCAAAATGTTGATTTCTAAAACATATTCAAAAATCATCGCGAAATTGGTGAGACCTCCCCCAGTTTTTCTAAACAATTACAGATTTTTCTTCAAACAGAAACTCTCACCTTGGTGAATAATACAGGCGAGATATCTCTCTCGTCCATGGCGTCGTGCAACAGACACCGCATCGCGTGTGATGTCTCCCTGCTCGTGGTCGCGAAGCGGTTAGCAATAATAAAGTACATCTACGTCCGGGATTCTATCGGCATTAATAAAGTAAAATTTCCCTAGACTTACTTGGTTTATTCCGCTTCCGGAGAGGCAGCGTGGCGGCCTGGCAAAAGAGCTTCAGGTAGCACTGCCGGTGTGTATCTGTGGCGTTCAACGTGTGGCTGGACGCCTGTAGCCTCACGCTGCCGAGCCAACTTGTTGATCAGGCTGTTGCATCCACACGATAAAGCTGCAGGCCAAGGGAGGGAAAGGCCGTCAAAAAAGAATGCCAGGGTGCTGTTTCACCCCAATAAGAAGCGGTACTTCACGACACTGTGGGTTAACAATTTTAATAATTTAAACAGATACAGTAATTAGTACTACGCACAACGCAGTTCTTTGTTCGGTGCGGTGCTACGCTCGATGCTCTACACAAACTCGGTATGGCGACATCGCCACGACGCCAGTGCCCGCGGCGAACAAACTTAGAATGACGGCACCTTACGACGCTGCAGCGCGCGGCGAACAAACTCGGAATGGCGGCACGCTACGATGCTGCGCGCGATGTATCAGAATACCAGTGTATGACCAGTGTGGCCGAATCGGGCATAATTGAGTGCATCGAAATTGACAATACGAATACAATAACGAAGAACTTCCTTAGCGTCTAACGGAGTGGTGGGGATAACAGGCATATACTTACTACCACACGAGCCACCTGTATGTGAGCTCGGTACTTCGCATAATTTCGAGAAAACGATATAGGACGCTATTGTGAGCTTTTCCTTTTGCTCTTGTAAAGAGAAACAGTTCCCGAAATACCGACTTCGTGATAATCGGCATACGATTCCAAGTCTCGACTAACCCAGAATATTTTACTTTGCGACCTGCGTAAGGTACAAGGAAAGTGCTATCATAATTGGGAAAAAATTTCGAAAATATTTGTTAGCGGAAATACACGTTTTAAGCACCTCCTGATCATATTGTGACTGTTAAAAAAAAAAGACATTTTTTTGTTCCTATGCGTTATTAACATGCGTTACAATTAAATTTTCTGTTCTCGTTTCAAGGTTTGATTAGAATTTGGGCGTGATCAGGACCGTGATAATGATAATTATTATTCGTCATATAGTTTTATAATTATTTCTTGATCCATATACATTATTTGTAAAAATATTTAAAACGATTTATATAGAATTTTACAGAAAAGATTAAAGATCAAACAAAACTTTTCTCCTATCTTTCTAGAAAGAAAGGAAAAAATGAAACGAAATCTTATACAGTGCATACCCTATCTAAACCACATTAAAAACGTATTCCACAAATATTTTAGAATAACGTTGTTCAAGAGCAGTCTTAGCCAGTACCGTGCACGCTGTAACAAACTTCAGTAACAAATATTTTGTAAAGATATGATCTAAATAGAAAAATTAATTGCTACAGAAATAGATTACTACTGGACTTTCCTAGCTATGTTCTTCAATAACTGTAGATCAATTTTGTTACACAGAATCAAATGTTATATATTTGACTCTAACCTTACACTAACAAAAAAATAATTTAAATATTGGAAAAACAATAAACGTGCACGTTACCGTTCAATGGAAATCTGATGGATCTCAATTTCCCTCCTTCCATTAGGATGTAAAAAATCCTTATTTATTTGTAACATTACCACACGCCGTATATGTGGTGAGTGAGAGGCGTGGCGCGTGAGTGAGACCGCGCGATGCGGGGATAACGTAACAGCATCTCTGTAACGTACGTGTATTCTAACGACTTGGAATACACGTAAACGTTCTCGAAGCGAACGCCGTGAGGACTTTCCAACAAGCTTACCAGCACATTGGTCTTTCCGCAATTTGATGGGCCGCAAATGAGGCTGCGGATAGTGTTTGGCAGCATGCTACCGTGTCTGCGTTTTTTTTTCGAGGACATCATTTGCGATTTATCATCAAAATTTGTCACGCGTAAGTAGTCACAGGGTTGTCGCATCGAATCGCAATCCTATCGCTGCAAACCGCGAAAAATGATTTTTGACACATCAAGGAAGCGACTTATGCGTCTCTATTTATAGGTCCGCGTCGAAGCAAAACAGCCTCAGTATTCGAAATGCTTCTCGTTCTGCCGGATAATTGCGACATTCGAGACATAACCTCTGAGCAGCTGATATATATACCAAAGATTATTCTACTTCACGAATTTGGGCAGACACATTGACCAGTTGAAGTTAGGACAGACTCCCCGGAGCATATAAAAAGCCGATTCTGAGGTTCGGCTTGGTATCGCTCGGTGTCTGCCTGGAACATTATAATCGCCCTTGGCAGCGAACGCATATCGACGGACTCCCCGGCTTTCCGCTGATTAAAAACTGCAGCGAATGTTGCCGACGAGAGTAAAGAAAGGCGGTGGTTTGTTAAATCGAGCGATAAACGCGCTACCTATCGAATTACATATCCCAGGATATCAGTTTTTGTGGTCCAGGAACTCATCTGGCAAAACGATTGGCCAGAGGTGATCGAGGCATCAATCCGTTGGACGGCAGCGTGTCGCGAACACGATATTGCATATTCGCGTAGCTTAACGACCTCGGCGAAAGGCACGCAGCAGATAACGTACTCGCCGACAAAGCGCGGAGACGCATCAGTTGCGCCGAGACTCGACTCTGGGTGAAAGAGGAGCTGCTACAGCTGTTTTGGAGGCAGCTATGTAAGGCCAAGACGAAAATCGGAATGGGGATGGAAAACAAACCCCGCAAAAGGACTGCGCTTATTAAAGAAAAGCATCGCAAAAGAGGATTCTTCCAGTGGCCAGAAGCAGGGGTGTGAGTATATTACCACTTCTCCCGCTGCTAGGTGTTCTCGGATCATTAGCTGGCGGAGCGGCAGGGGAATCGCCAAGGCGGTAAGAAAACGATAATAAAGGCAGCGCAACGTCAGCTGCAGGAAATGCGGCGTCATAATCGCTCCATGGAAGGTCGTGGACTCTATCTGGACACCATACAAGCGCGGACAGGGAATCTCGAAACAGAAAAAACAAAAAAAAAAACGCCGAAAAAGACAATAAAAATTCACTGTGGGGTGTAACTACCGACGCTTGCAATTGAATGAGTTGGCAAAACGTATGCGTATCTCCATTCTTTAGAGGTGTTTTTATGCGCAACGCAGCTACCAGCCGGAGGAGTACGTCGAAACGAGAGCGGTATCGTGAATTTGGACAATGTCGAGGGACCGGGGACTCATTGGGTGCGGCGTATGCGAAGAGAGGGCATCGAGAGCTGTATACTTCGACAGCTTTGGCAATCTTCGACCGCTCCTAAGGAATTGACACGGGCAATATTTGGATAATGATGATGATGTGAAAATTGAATACAATCGAACGTCTTATCAGGAGTATGATCAGAGCAAATTGTGGACAACTCCATGTCTACGCTTTCTACAAAACGATTTTGGCACCAAATTTAAGGATTGTCCCCGCCACTCTGATTCAAAAGTACTAAGTCGAGCAGTTTCTCGGAATATGTCGTTAACATTGACTCTAATCCATGGCAAGAGTAGCACCCTCGTTGTAAAGCTACTTTCCACCCCATAGATTTGAGCGACGATGATTACAGCGAGCTTGGTCTAACAACGCTTTGCAAACGTATCATACAATACCCAACATCGACTCGAGCAACGATAAATTCTACTTCACCGGTACAAACTATGATACATTACCAACAACAACAACAAGCGTCGACACTCACGGCCACTTGAATACATTACGATTCCCCACGGCTCCTACCGAACTAGATCGCCCATTGCCAAGTATTTGGAAGCAGCGATTACTTGAGCGATAGCCTAAAGAGCGCGATGGTACCGATGAGGATGGTGACAATGATATGTATCCTATAGTGTTACGCCCCCAACAACAACACCATGAACAGCGAGCTGTAGTGCTCGGTGGCCGTAGACTTTACGAAACCCAATAACATTGGATCGCTATTGGGATTCTCGGCGAATCGGGAATTAGAACCGGGCACGTGGCACGAATCGGACGTGACCCTGATTAATATCATGAGCGTAAACATTATTCGCATTGAATGTAGTGTGTGACCGCTGGCGCGTACAACAATGGGGAAGCGTGTACATACGACACATGAATTTTCTCCGAGAGTCCCGCCCGGATATAAGATATCGGAAACGCCCGCACAGATCATTTACCTTCCAATCACCGTGCAAGCGATCATTACGGATCTAACGATACGCGTTGTGGACTGCAAAACGGACGATTGCTGGATTTTCGAGGTGAAGAGATTACCATCCAGACTGCACGTGCGACGACGATAATACCTGTGGTGCGAACGAATAGAGATGCTTGTGCTTGAACTGACTCCAAGAAACACGTTTTCTTCCAAACAGGAAATTGTCCTACACAACAACATACAACAGAACAACAACAGTCTCCTGGAGTATACGCTGTTATAAACGAAGAGGCTCAGTGCTGCCAAACATTGCATTTTTGAAATCATTGGGATCTATTGTGCGCATTTAAGGTTGAAAATGGCTGACATTCTAAGCATTGAGGGAAGCCGACGTTTGACTGAATCGCATTGTTAAGCTCGAGACTTCACACATACAACCCATACGTTAACACAACGTTTGGACACAGTGATGAGATAAGAATACCTTGATACAACAGCAAGATTTATACACATTGCCGTAAAAGTTTCACTCTCTACGTGGAGGGAAATTGACTGATACATAAGCCAAATGATGCTTCAACGGTGATGTTGGGGAAATAATTGCATGGCACGTTCATATTTGATGAGGATTCGATATGAGACTGAATGGTGTGGAGATTGATCGCAACAGAAACGTTGGAATAACTAGCACGCTTAAAAATTCATTATGTATCACTGACATCCGATGAAGACAAAAATATGGAGAATGCTGGATGGGGCTTGAAACGACGCTGATGAGTTGGTAGTGAAAAATCATTTTCAATTTTTGCGTCCTGCTCAAATATTTGCTGGTTGATTTCGCGAGGACTACAAACGCATGGTTATTAATGCGCGTCACGAATTGATTTTAATACGATCGCGCAACGATAACAATTCTCTTATTGGGTCTCCAACGTTGGAACCAGAAATTGAATTACTTAAAGTGCAATGGCGGATGCCTCATGTGACGCTAAACGATGTTAATAAGCTATCGCTGCTACATGCTTTGGAAAGTGGGCAAAACCTGAGCATTAGTTTTCGCTCGTGGGATCTGGTACGAGTATCCTCTCTTACTGAGCACGACCAAGCATTCGTGGGCCACTCAAGGCAACCTGCACAGCTGGAAAAGCCGCGGGATATATGTTCTCTTTGCTCTACAGATTGCTTGAAAGAATGTGATGACCGAAAGATGCTACTCGGTTTGACCACTGCAAATTGACCAATGATAAAACTGTTTCTCAACTCGGAATTTTATCCGGCACGATGACATGAACTTGGACTTTGACAAGAATAGGGTACGCCATCTTGTTTAACATGTATACGCGCATTTCCGTAAATCGTATTACGGACATAGTTGCAACGAGGCATTATTCACCGTTACCCAATTCTTAGAATTTGGTCCCCTCGTGATGATTGACTGCTCGCGACAAAATGAGTCGATCAAGAATAGCACCGTGGACGTGCGCATAGAATTCGGATCAAAGAGAACGTTGCCAGCGAAATACTACGGCCTACTGGTCATTCATTTTTTGCATGATCGGGTGGTTGAATACAGGATCAAGACAACTGAATCTGTGTGGTAGCACGATTGGAAATGTGGTTTCCGGCCCAGGGATATGTGTGAGAGCGCGAGAGCCTCAAGCGAGTTCGTCCTTCCTTAGTGACTGCAATTTATTTCGCATTGAGTATGGAAAGCAGGGGTGCTGTGGCTACGAACGTGATTGTTGCCCTTCCACGCAGAGGAAGAAATTATAACAAAAGTTCTCACCAAAACGTTTTCCCAGGAAGAGCTTTCATGATTATTCGGAGAGACGGAGATGACGCAAATGTTCTTTCTTCGACCTAATTTTGCTAAAGGAAAGGGAGACGAGAATTATAGAACGGAGGGGTTCAATTTGATATTGAGTCCGCGGAAGAAGTGGTACAATATCTATTCGGAACATGATTTCCGTAATCTATTTTATAAACTTCTTTGAAACAGAACCGGTTCAGTCAAAGGAATTATTATACCTGATGAGCTATCAAAATCAGCGGATGAGTTACTTTTAAGATATTCGCTAGTTGGAAGACATATGAGAAAAATTTGGAATACAAAGCTGAGGAAGAATCTAATAAGATACTTTCTCGGTCTTTTTCCCTCGAGAGTTCGTGGCTAATAGGGCTGCCTCCTTCACCATTTTGGCGAGAGGAAAGTTAATAATCTAAGTTCAATAGGAAAATGCTAACGTGAGTGAAAGACGAGTCTTCTCAAAGTTCATTCCCAATACATTCAGTTTTAGAACGTTTGGTCAAGGTGTGTACTTGCTCACCTTTATTGCAATATACCCATCAAGGAAAACGAAAAATACCAAGTTATTTATTTATTTTCGCTCTGTGCGCAATTGTTTACGGTGATGAGGAGTCTACTGGAAGCCGTTACTTAGTAAACATCAAGAAGTTATAAAGTACATAAACAATCGTATTAGTGGTAGCGTCTCTCATCCAATATATTCAACACGTATTCAACTGCTCGCGACAAAATGAGTCGATCAAGACTAGCACCGTGGACGTGCACATAGAATTCGATTGTAAAGAGAACGTGCCAGCGAATACTACGGCCTACTGTCTCATTTTGCATGATCGGGTGGTTGAATTACAATCCGCTGAGCCAAACGTGGTGCGCAAAATCAATTAAATCCCAACTCTACTTCACTTGCCCTCTCGTGTGCCAAATTCGTACAAATTTGCATCATGAAAAGAAAATCGAGATGCTTTGACGAGAAAAGACCGCATTTCCTCCCGCCTGTCTTGAAGTAGAAAGCGGATCTCTAAATTGTTCCATAATAAGACCAAATACCAATATTTGTTGACCTGCAAAGGGTTCGAGTGTTAAAAGATGGAAGATTTTGTTGTGAAGCGAAGTGGCTGGGTCTTACGAAAAGGAACTGTGAATTCTATCGCATTACATATTTGGGAGTTCGATGCCGCAATATCTTCTTACGAAATCTGACAAATCATGCATCCGGTGGTTGACTGGCAAAAACATCACGGACTACGGTGGAAGATGGAGACGTGTTCCGTACAGGTATGAAGCTAAACAGCTAATTATGAAAGCTGTTGTCGATGCGGTCTGATGAAGAAGATGACGCACCGCATATCGCATGATGTTAGTAAGGGCTGCAGAAACGAGACTGGCTTGCGGATTTCCTCGATGTAGAAAATGCGCTGAGCGAGCGTGCACTCTATTACAGAGACACTGGGACATGGGACTACTGAGGATACCATATCTCTCTAAAAAAGCTTGAAATGCACTTAATACTTTACGATGTGACAGACACGCAAAGCATTGTGCCATGCAAAATGTATTTTAAAATATTCAACTGGTGGTCTGGGAACGCCAGAGAGAAATGCGTAAATAAATATAATCAACTTTTAATATATAAAATTTTGTTTTCTTCACCCTCCCTCAACCTAACCTCCACTGCACACATGATGTACGCTAGATTAAGACTATGAGTTATATATTACTATTATGTAGAAGCGGTAACCAATATGCGATCAAAGTGGTATAGATAGAGCGTTTGATAGACGTTTGATAGATGTTCAGAGTGGTTCAATACACATTCGATACACATGATCCAGGTGGTACGATAGATGTTCAAAGTGGTATGACAGATGTTCCTGAATACGCGTTCTCAAAAGTGGTATGATAGAGGTTCGAAGTAATTTTTAATCCTAAGTTGGACACAGCGTGTCGCGAACACGATATTGTGTATTCGCGTAGCCAAAGACTTCGGCGAAAGGCGTGCAAGGAGGGTGTAGATTTCGAAGAACATGAGGAACAAAGACATCCCTACTTTTGCAAAGCTATGCATCTTTCAAGATAAAGGTTTTACGTTCAAGAGGCGAAAAAAGGAGATGCAGCAGAGCTCATTTGCATTCGATATGTGGGGCAGGTCTGAGGGTATGTACACAATATTATTTTCATACAATTATCGCATCGTAAGTAATATATCATTTCTATATTCTAGAATTCGCAGAGGCTGCAACCAGCTGCCCTCACCACCCTTCCCTTCGCCGCCTCCTTCGCCTGCCGCCACGCCCAAAGGCTAAATCTCGCCGCCGCCGGTATGCTTAATACTTTTTATTGTTTTTTTGATTGATTAATTCTTAATTTGTTAATATTATCCCAATGATTGTATGTTGCCTCAGGCTCACCACAACCGCCGCAACAACCAATGGGCCAGAAAAACCAGTGGGTGCCTTTTATGGCGAATGCGGCCCAGTGCGGCGTGGCCCTCCGTTCTCCACTCATCCGCCACCATTCGCCACCGTGGATTGATGCGCTGCGGCCGCGGCATCGTTAGCCGTCATCGACACCCCCCAAACACACCCTCACCACGTCTATCATTGTCATCATCGGGTTCATCGTCGCCATCCCGGTAGTGGACAGTGCGGAGGGGGAATTTTTTAAATTATTTTTTTCTATTCTTCTATCAATATAGTGTCATTTAAAACATATATTATTTCTCGAATTTTATTTACCAGTCTTCCAGCCATTCTCTCTTCGCATAAATCTAAGGCTGGACCGTCGATTTAATTTATATTTTAATCCGAATTATTTATTTCTTTATATTTTGAATTTATTCCTTTAAACATAACAAAAAATATAAGTAGTATCATTTAAAACATATATTATATTTCTCCAATTTTTATTTCACCCGTCTTCCACCTTTTATCTCCTCCGCATAATTTCTAAGATTCGACGTTTTCTCAAAAAAAAACAATATATTCTTCTATTGTAACAATATAGTGTCATTTAAAACATATATTATTTCTCGAATTTTATTTACCCGTTCCCAAGCTTCACATTCTCCTCGCATAAATCTAAGGGCTGCTGACCGTCGATTTAATTCTATATTTTAATCTGGTTGGACGCAGTGTGTCGCGAACACGATATTTGCATATTCGCGTAGTTAAACGACTTCTCGGCGAAAGAAAGGGCACGCAGCAGATAACGTACTCGCTGACAAAACGCGAAAACGCATCGTTGCGCGAGACTCGACTCGACTTCCCTGGATGAAAGAGGAGCTGCAATTTTTTCGCATTTAGTATACAGTATGAAACTTTTTATTTCTTGTGTTTCGTAATGATATTGACCATATTTCGTATAACGCGTTTTGCAAAGGAGTTTGACCAAACCTAACCACAGTGAACTATAAAAAATACTGAATTTATACGAGTATTAGAGATAATAAATAGAAAAGAATAGATTTACGAGCCGAAGGAATGATGTGTTGTTTTTTTTTCGCTAGCTGTAACATATTTTCTTAGGAGAACATTATGTAATTCTTTTTTTAGATCTCATCAAACGTACCGAGAACGCCGAAAAGACAATAAAAAATGCCTGTGTGGGGTGTAAGAAAATTTTTCGGGGTCATCCCGTCCCACGGTGTCTGGTATGAAAAGTTTTCGGGGATCATTCCCCCTCCTTAAAAAATTTCCGACGGCGAGGCCAGGTCTGGAGAGGTCTCCGGCGGCGGCTCGGCCTGGACTAATCCCTGACATCCCCACTCCGCGGCTCGTGGGTGCGCTACCAACCACTCTTCCACTCCCCACAGGCCCCGCGCCTATAGTTCTCCGCGCCGCACTCCCCCGCGCGCCCTACCTTCCCCTCGCCGCACGCTCCCCTCATTGCCCCATGGGTTAGAATCCCCATAGCTATACTACTGTAGATCAGTGGGATCGTCGGTTAAAGGATATAAAAGTCAGGAGTTCAAATATACCTCTACTCGTGTTAACAGTGTATGCAATTCTTCGTTCGTGAGTTTAGTATCACTTATGACTCGTTTTAAATGAAATTTCCTGGCCTTTACTACTGGCTTTCCCTTATAGTCAACTAAAATACAGCGCTGAATTAAGTGCCATTCAATTTGGATTATCACTTTAAGGAGGAAGTCTCATGTGAATACAAAATAGATTCTTCAATAATTTTTATTAATCTTTTTCATGTTTTTGTTCTGCCCACAATAAAACATGTGTTTAAACGCAGTGGCGTAGGTAATTGTAGCTCTCAAGGTTGGCTAAATCAAAAAAATCAGAAAGATTTTTTATTCGGTAGGTGTCCTGTTATCGTCCGTAGCAAAAAATAATTACATTTATGTGTTGAAAATTGGCAAACATGGCGAAAGCTCGAATTAAAAAATTGCAAAATTTTCGTCATTTTTTCCGCAAACTTTTTAATAAAATTATATCATATATTCATTACAAAAAAATATAACTTTGGTACGGGCGAGAGCTACTAGTATGTGGGAAGAACGATATGTAAAAATTTCCGAGCAATCGAACGTATAGTTTTTTTGAGAGGTTTATCTACGCCAGTTAAAGAAAAGTAACATTTTTGAGAGAAACGCATTTAAAATCTGCAAGATCTGCTACTATTTTAATCCCAGCTTCATACAGAATTCCTTCTAACGTGTTGGGTACCCAGATGGCACAAACGCACTAGAACTTCGACTTTTACAAACAGCAGATGTTTTTCTTGGACAAAGGCTATACAAAAGGTTCTACTAATACATGAATACTGACATTAATCTCACAAAATTTAACAGTACATTCTCAAATATACTTTCAAAAATGCAATGCAAAAAAAAATTGATTTTTTTTTATAGATCTTACATGAGACTGTCCCTTTAAAAATTTAGTTACACGTTCATTGTGCTGACTGTTCCTTAAAAGTGTACCTAATTCTCTAGAAGATCATTGCGTACACTGACAAAACATCCATTGTCCTGAGTATATACTGTGACATACATATAGTCTCCTCGGCGCGAAACAAATCTTCGTAAAGTACTTAACCCCTTGACATACAAATGACGAGTCTGACTCTGTTACAAGTTCTTAACGTCAATTTTCACAATCATGAAGCTACACACTCATCAACAAGTCTGGATACACTTAAAGTCAACACATTTTTACATTGACGAGGTAGAATCAAATCTATTCTTTTTCTCGTGACCATTCATTGTACGAACAAATATAAATAATATTGAATAGTATACCTTTGAAAAAATTATTTGGACAAACATCACCACCAATGGTACGTGAAGGGGTTACAAGAAATGCATCGAGTACTTTAAGGCTAGGCAAGCAGGCTTTCTCTCTCTTCAAATTTCTACGGTAAATCTATAGCTAATCCGAAGTGAATTGCGTTTGTAACAGGAAACAAGATAAAAAATTAATATAATATAAATATATTTAATATAAATATAAATATAAATATAAATATAAAAAAAAATATATTATATATATATATAAAAATTATAAAAATAATAGGCCTTTGATGTGAGCCTCTTGTGCAAATGTTTTCTTTTATGAATACTGAGCCTTGTAAAAAGGCACAAAATTGGGGGTAATTCCTAGCACCAGGTAAATTTCCCATTCTTGAGTCGCCGGTTTACTCCCAAAGCATCGAACGCAATTTCTGTACTGTGTTCTTTACAATATTTTCAGCTGAAAGTGGCCAGTAACGTCTGCGTAACGACAATAGAGTGGCTTGACAGCCTCGTGTAATAATCTTAAATGTTCCAAGCTGAGACGAGAAGTTTCAGGAGATAATGCGTTTCGATGGTAATATAACGAGATGCCTTCGATTAAATGAGAAATCTGGGGTTCTTTGGATTCAAAGGAACATACTGCACTGAATTTTGAGAGAGATTGTCAAAAACAATCCGATTGTGCAGTTCGGAAGAAGAAGCATTTCGGTATGTTTCAATTGTTCTGACGAAAGATAACCTGTGTGTACAATTGTATACATTTTTCTGGGCGTATTCACTAATTTGATGCGATTATAACATACTTCTTACGTTTATTAACGAAACGTAAAACAATATGTGATCGTTCGTAAAAGAGTCAGCGTGAATGATGAAAAATCGTTCTCCGCTTTTTAATATCTGGTATTTCTAGTTGCACGTGGTTCTATTAATGGCCAAGATAGACAAATCCTTTTCTAGCCAGATGGTCCGTTCCACCAAAGGGGTTGCAGAAAGAAGCGGACAAAGTGTTGACACCCTGCGCGATACGATGTCTGCAGAATTCTCCTTTGATTGCACATACATCTCAATTTCTCGAGGCCAGTTCTTGGATTTCCTATCGTCCTGTTGATCACGAACGTGCTTCTATTTACTGGGGTGACGATTTGCCCCAAGCAAGCATGATCATCGGAATCCACCAGTAGTACTCGTTACAATTTAATCGTAACGCTGTCCTCACCTTCTTTGCCGAGTCGTGCAAGTAAGTAATGCTCCACGAAGTTTAATCTTGGAAGAGCTCATTATTTTTTACGGGCCTACGTCTGATTTAGTGGTCTACTGTCAGTTGTTTCAAGGACAAAACCCGTATAATTAAATTTCTTCTCAACTTCGGCAGATAGTATACGTCTAGGAATAATAATGTTATTTATTGCTCCAAATTCTTTACGAAATGGAGATGTTGAGGCAATGATTCGTCCTGCAAGGGAAGCTGTTGCTGCCATAGTTTTTGCAATAGTATTTTTTGCTTGAATGGTATCTGGTCCTAATCAGTCCTAGGGGATCGAAAATTTGAGAAACATCCGATAAAATTGTCCCGTTTTGTGACACAATACCAAAAATGGTTTTTGCACTAAGAATCGCAGTATGTCCGTCGGCGATTTCCAGAGAAATCTGCGACTCGTTCGTTGCCCATTTCCGGTTCAAAACCTGACATCGCCAGAATTGACGATACATTATTTCTTAACTTAATCGAGGTTCCTTTAAACGTCTACGTGAAAGCCTTCGAAGATTGAGGTACGACTGGCGGCAGGAGAATCATCTGCATGAATTTCTCAAATTCGTCGCGGTGTTCTAGTCGCCAGGAATGGTGCGGATGTTGTCCGGTATAAGTGGCAGTATTTAATTCTGTACGTTCTTAATTGGCAAGGTACTATTTTCTCGCTACCATATTTTTGGAAGCGACGATCTTCCTTGCGTACGCGTATTTGGTGATACATTTTAGCGATGTTTGCTGAAACGTAATAAAATTGAAAGTAGATCCTCTCTTGTATCACTGGTCCAGCCATTTGTACATTGTTCAAGGATAGCTTCAGATGTAGTTTTCGCGGATCCATAAAAACTACGCGTCATTTTTGTGGTGCTGCTGTTCTCCTTGATGGCGGCATGATGCGATGATGGTAAGGTAGAATATTAATTGCTCATATTCACGATGCTCGTCATTCAGTTCCATCATACGTCCAAGTTGCTCAGTATGACCTTATAAATTCAATATATTCTTATTTGAATATGTGGTTGTTTTCTCAGCCTTCTGCTTTCAATGCAGAGTAGTCGGTGTTCCGCTTGTTGCCTCCAATGTCCTAGTTCTTTGATTTCTTTTCTAAACGGAAATTCCGACCACGAAGTCGTCCGTCGTTGTCCTGAGTCACAGTGCTGATACAGAAATGTTTCTTCGCAGTAATTGTTTTTATCGATGAGACGTCCTTCATTGATACAATGTTCTGGGGATTTCCCAGAAACATATTTCGATATTTCCAATAACAATTCAACAGAGTTTTGCACTTCTGTAGTAACGGATAATTAGGTCTTAAAGAATGGCGTCTGATGCACAGTAGGTCCTAAAACATATCTGCTCTAATAATGATATCGATTTCCCCGAGTTGATGGAAACGGGAATCCGCCAGCATGATATTTGCAGAGAAATCGGTAATGCAAATATAGTCGATGAGAGTGTTCGGAATATTCTCTGTTATTTTTTGACAGTAATAAACATGAAATCGATTTGCTGGAGTCCGTTGAATCTTGAAGTATTGATGGTTGACGCATGCCTGATAAGCAGTAGATTACATACTACATTTCCTATTTCTAAGTCCTAGCCTTTTATAATCAACGCTTCCAGTAATAGAAGCTGAGACTGAGATCTTGAATCTAACACAACAATACATTTTTGTTTACGTTCTTTAATCATTTATGTATACTACCGCAGTGAATAACATGGTGCAATTGTTATCTCTTGAATGTGAAATGTATGTTTGTTTCTTAGAAAGAGTTCGTGTCGGTGTCCGCATTCGAAATTTGCGTTTGTTCGTGAAATCCATATTTTTGTGTTCTTGTAGGAGACAATTAAAACATGCACGCCAATTCTTGAATTTCTTGAAAAACGGTCGCTCAGGAGACAATTTTAAGAACTGGAGTACAATTATATAACGGGTTGTTCATTTCTACAAAGAATACATACTTTGTCTGCATGTTTGTAACGTGCAGTTACTACGTTCTTACAAGAGGTCTTCTACTGTAAAACGCGTTTTTATATGTTCTCTTTGGAATTTTTCTTTTGAAGTCAAAGTTAGTGGCAGCACAGAGCCTCGCACGCAATCGCGTACCGAAAAAGTGTTGTAATGGCTTGAGACGATATCGGCCAAGTAGATCTTGAAATATCATGAAAGCCAGCGTTTAGAAAGATAGTTTTGAGAAAACCATATTTAAACAGAAAACTCCGGACCGTTTAAATAGATATAGCTCAAGCGAACAATACATATACCTTCGTTAATTTTAGGAGGTCGGCGATATACTTTTTGCAGGCATATTTCTAAGGCTATATCTTTTTAGGAAAATACCAAAAAAAAACCACTTTTTTTGCCGGTGTACATGTGTAAGAAAGAACCCTTGGATCGAGTGTTTCCTGTGTTTCATAAAATACTTGCAACTTTATTCGACGATACTACCTTTGACATTTGCAGTTTTTTCTATGTGTATTTACAATGTTTCTTTAAAAAGTTTGTCATCACTCGCAATACGTTTAATTGCTTTGCACTCTCACTCACGTATCGTTTACATTGTCCAATTCAAAAATTCGATAACAAATACATGATTAAACTACCCTCAATACTGCGTTGGTTCTCCTAATGTAATTGAGTGCGAGTTATAAAGCTATCTTTCATATCAACTAACAGACGTTCTAAGTCCAGAAAAGATTTTTCGTTAATAGTGGCAAATCCCATAACGTACGAATGTCCTTTAACGCTTTTCACGCAAGATCATGGTAATTTATTTCAGAAACTCCTTGATTGAATTACGTGAACTGCGTGCCTTTAAATGAAGAATTTAAATAACGGAATTTCTCAATGTTGCCTTCAAAAGCTTCATTGTCATGTATTAATGATTCAAGTGTATCCTTGAATTTCAACGCTACAAACGTCCCATCAAATGTAGGTAATTATATCATTGTTAGTAATTTTAGGCGACATTGAGGTTCTCGTTCCCGAAGAAAACATATTCGGTTTCGGTATGTTCCGTGTGCGCAAGAATTTTCTAGCCGCATTTGCGCAATATAATCTTTAGCAATGGCCATAATATTACCAGTAAGATGTTGCAAAATGATTTTCGTTCATTCGCATTCTTTTCTTTTCGAGACCAGTTCCTTCTACGATATTTTTCTGTTAACGTATTGTATCGTGTCAAATTTTTCATATAACTACGAAATTTTTCCCAAAATGAATTTCAAGTACCGTTATCAACATTGAACGGTCGTATGGTTCGAAAAATGTCTTAAAACGAGTCAATGCGGTCTTCACCTTTTTACGATCCGAAATCTGCGTTATCAAGATTGAGTCCATAATTAATACTGTTAACACAATTCCGAGAAATGCAAGAAGGACTTACGGATTAGATGAGATAGATAAGGAGGTGATCAGTGAATGCTTCCCAGATCTGCTTCCTCGTTGTGGATTCTACCAACGACGTTCCAAAGTCCTGTAGTTCGTCAGGGCCTCAGCGTCCGTCAAATAAATCAGCGTCGGCTACGCGGAAGTCAGAATGCGTAGAATTTTTATTCACTTTATTGTACACAATTGTTCACAAACAGTTAAAATCTAACTCGAAGGATCATATTGACCGGGATTATTTGAAAAGTGGTGTAAGTCTATTTAAAAAAAATGAAATATCTGTGCTTTATGCTTAATTCAGTGCCGAACGTTTTATTTATAACGAGTTATTGGGGTTGATGCAAAAATAATTGTGGTTCTCGCGACCAGAGGCTTCAGCAATTAATCTAAAAATGAATTGTTTTTGGGAATTACGATCATATGGTGTATACCATTCTGTAAAGCGTGAAGTTGATTCTGTATCAATATATGTTTGTCACTATGTTTTTGGTTTTTGTGGCGCTACTTTTGCTACTTTGGTTGGTCTTCTGTGAAAATCATAGGAGGACAGAAAAGGAAAGGAGGGGGCGCGTTTCGTCCAGGACCTGCCAGTGGACTCGTCAGTAAAGGTTTTCTAGCAGTGATCCTGCCTTAGACGAGCTGGGATATTGGGAACTCGTTCGAGGAATGTATATATAGCAACCGAGGGGTCGGTCGAGCGCTTGTGAGAGCGCGACCCCTTCTGGTGGCGAGAGCATGGGAGGCGACACCACATTACCCCCTTGCCAGTGCTAACGATACCGAATTAAGTCTATTTACAGGACTTATCGAGATACTATGTTACATTATCTATCTACAGTTGTTCCCGTTCCTCTGGGACTTGTCGTCGTCGTGTCTTCATTATAGCATCTCTATCTCGATCCCGACGATCACCGTAGATTTATACCCGGCGCCGCCGTATTGCAGGCCCCGCTTAATCAACTGCTGCGTGGACGCAGGTTGAAGCGGGCAACGCGCTCCCGTCCAATGGACGAGCGAAGCGGAGTCTGCACTAGGGAAGTCTTAGGACTGCCTTGGTGAACACGTGACATTATTGGCTCATCTCGTCCGAACGATTTACGACTCGCAGTTATGGTTGACGAATCGGATTACGCGTTAGGCGCATCTTTACAGCAGCGATAAAGCGGTTCGTGGCCAACCGTTAGCATTTTGCTCGAAGGCTTTGTTCGCCTGCACAGCGGAAGCGGATAAGCGCGTGCTGGATCATAATTACTTCGCCAGCATATACCGCGGTAAAACATTTTCGCCACGCAATCGAGGGTCGCGAATTTACGATTTATACCGACCATAAGCCAACAGTGTTCGCGTTCAAGCCAAAACCGGACAGCGCGGTACGCCGAGACAATTCCGTTATCTCGATCTCATCGGGCAATTCACGATTTGACATACAACACGTGAGCAGCAAAGACAATAAGGTCGTGAAGACGCGCTCTCGAAGATTGAGGCAGAAGCCGCACCGCTGAAGTTACGTAGAACTCAAAAGAGCGGGCTGCGGAGTTTCAGAGTTTTCTTTGAGACGTCTGATACCTCATTGGAATTGAAACGAACACTCATAAATGTAGACGACGCACCCGTGTATTATGACGATTTCAATCGGGAGTGTGCGTCCGTTCGTGACTCAACTTCTTCCGACGCAAAGTGTTCGACCTGGATACACGGGCTGTATCGCGGGCGGTAATTTACGACTCTCGTTCGTCGAAGCTGCTTTTGAGGGGAAGATATTTTCCAGACTCGCGTATCGAATGCGTTTAGTAAATTCTTTTCCTAAGTCTCTCAACAGTAAACAGAGATCGTCATAAATTAGGGATTTCCGGAGGACACTCGGAAGCGTTCTATCGGAGTTTCGCCAAGTGGGCCCCAGCGCGGGTGGCCCGAAGGAAATTTTGCAGTGAGGGTCGCAAACGTCGCCCCCTCGATCACCACGCCGTTTCGAAATGCACGCCGAGGGCGTGTAAGAAATAGGCGGTGATTTGGGGAAAACAAACGGCCTCTGATTTGAAAGGCTCCAACGCGTGGGGGTTAACCAATCAGGGTTGTTTAACAATTTTGCCAAAGCGAACGAGGCACCTAAAAGCGAAGACCGAGGAGATCTATCTTGTTTTCCATCGCGCAACTTGTCTTCAGCCTAAACAGAATAAGTAAGTCATAGTTACCCTATCACTTCTGTGTCAGTTAATACACTGGTCGACGCAATACTATTTAAAAAGGACATCGAATTTCTTTCCCCTTCTCCGTAGCAATTCTTTATAAAATTATAAACTTTCAGAATACATCTTAAAATCTTTTAACGTTTTGTAAGCTTTGAAAAATTTATACAAGTTAATGAACAATGAGGTGTTCGGCAAAACGGACACTGATTTTGCAACATTGTCTCGCGATGATTTTCAAATTGGCAACCAAGGGCATAGACGGCGAGGCGATACTCTCGATCAGAAGATCTCAAAACGTGAAGTTTGCAAAACGACGTGAAAGTGTACCTGCTGGGTAATATGATATGATACATGACAAAGATAGATAATAGGTTTCACGACCATATCGTTCTATCGAACGCAATATAATGTGGGAATATTGTACAGCACTTTAAAAACGCAACGTTGCATCACGTGTACCAAAAAGGCAACGGCATAGGAATGCTGTCTCTATGGCATGAAGAGTTCAGCAATATATCATGAGCGTCACCGTTCTCGCGACAACACAAAGAACAACTGTATGGATCATCAAGAGACCGCGACTATCAATCGGTGAAAAACAATCGTTGCTGATTGCTTGTATCGCTAGATTGGAAAGTCTGAATGATTCGACACGCAGTCAATTTTGTACATGCGGGCGCTATTGACAATGCAAGACTCGGATGGTGTGCGAAATTGATACGGTTTTCGTTCACTGTATATTGACCGGTGTGGTAGATAAATTCTAACCACATAGAGCTCCTCGCACATTTTCGAAGATGCGAGGGGCATTGTATTCGATCATGTAAGTAAAAATAAATACTATAATTTAACGGGGAATTGCGGACTGGTGTTACGTCCCGACGAACGGGTCATCAGCCGTAATTTCCTTAGAGTCAGCATTGTCATCGAATTCCTCTCTTTTCAAGAGGCCT